>CM076580.1:231288188-231437170 GCA_034641835.2 Pinus albicaulis
GGAAATGTTGTCATTGATGGAAAAAGAATTGGCAAAGAAGGAGCATCCAGTAACCATGAAAAGAGGAAAAGCAAAGTAGCAGCAGAAGAAGAGTGCATAATTGAAGCAGAATTGTCCAGAGACAGTAAGAGAAAAAGGCCATCGAATAGAAAAGAATAAGTGAATGTTCTAGTAAATGGTAATTCACCCTGATGGAATCTGTGATAAGTAAGAAATCCATTGAAGGAATTAATGGTTGCAGAGATATGATGGTTTTTCTTGCAAAATCAAGAACTTGAATGTACAGTTAGACGCGGAACTGTGACAGGATAGAACTCTGAACATGCAATGGAAGGTTGATATATTATATATATCATAGTAGAATTGAAGACAGAATGAAATTGAATTGTCTCGAGTTGATGTTTGTGAGGAAATCCCGTCCATTGGTTCTCTCGAATTGTTCGAAAAAACTCTGTTGAATTCATTCCCCTCATAGAGGAAGCCTGCGTATAACTAACTCTATCCTAATGGTAGTGAAAATCCCGTTGGAAGAGAACTACATTTGTTCGTTGTTTATTGGAAATCCTGCC
Source organism: Pinus albicaulis (assembly GCA_034641835.2). Classification (NCBI taxonomy): domain Eukaryota; kingdom Viridiplantae; phylum Streptophyta; class Pinopsida; order Pinales; family Pinaceae; genus Pinus; species Pinus albicaulis. Next base: position 231,288,758 of record CM076580.1, read on the forward strand.
GAAGATAGAGCAGAGTTAACTAAGAAAGAAGGATAGCGCAAACCTAGACTAACCCTTTGGAATCATGAACGGAACCTGGAAGGAAAGAGGTAGAATGTAACAAAAGGAAGTGCGACGGAATCCTTTGTGGAAGAGCAGAACCGTGATCGAGTGAATAGTGAAGGCGGTTTATGGTTTTCATCGCACCACCTATGCGGAGTGAGCGGTATTTAAGGAGTTGGGAGCGATTCCATAAATCATTCGACACGTGGCAAGGTGGACCCATGGAAAACTGCTTGTCACTGTGCGCCATCGCGCGTTATTGTTCGACCTAGGATGCCCAGTGATATTGATACATACCATTAATCTGAGAAGATGCCATCGGACAGTGGCTGTGTTCGGAAGGTGCGCAAAGGATAACCCACATACGGCGCGCCATCACGCGTTATTTCCTGTGCAAGTTACCCAAGCGATATCCGTCGATTTGGATGTTGCGGAGCGATGGAACGTGAACCCTTCGATCGAGTCGATTGTTAGCGCTGGGCCCCAATTTAATTTATATTGCTCATTGTTAAGGTCTATTTAAAAGCGCTGGTTATTAATATAAAGTTCTATTATATATTTTAAATTGCCAAAGGTTGTGGATAATGTTTATTTATCAAATTCCATAAATTTGATAAATAAAATTCCAATAAAAGAAGGAATACCATCAGTGGTTCGATGGTTTCGACTCATTTTTTTACTAAAGGAAAAAACTATATAAGGAGAAGACGATTATTGTACAAAGCATGCATGCGTAAGGGTGGTGAATGAATAAATTTCTCTAAGGAATATCTGCATGGACAAAATCTGTTCTTAATTGATAAATCTGAATCTACGATGCACCCATGGATATAATGATCTGACGATGATGAATCTCTGGTTTGATCGACTGATGAAATCATGAAGAACTGGTGCGAGTGTACAGAAGAAAATGAATAAATATGGTGGCTTGCAAGGTATGTGGTGTGGAAACTGGTGTATCCAGTATGAAAATTGATGGAACGTGGTCCGCAGTGGTGCTGAGGGTCGAAGCCTTTAGTGAGGGGTTGTGGCTCCCTTCCAGTGGTAGCTGGTAAACGAGAAAAGGTTGTAGCCTTTCTGCAAGTGGGTGCCTGCGTGCTGGTATAAGTCTGTGCCAGCATAAATTGTAAGAATTTTTCTTTATATAATAAATATTGAAGACTGAGATAACAACAAAGGTGGTTTTCTCCCGAATTGGGTTTCCACCTTAAATATTGGTGTTCATATGTGTTGCTTGTCTTTGATGGTTTGTTCTATTATTTCTGTTCATGCTTACTGCTTACTAAACATTTGATGAATGAATCATGCAATGATCTAAGTAAAGACATAATAAGATCTTTGGACATACAAGTTGGATTCAGTAATGTAGCATTTGATTTTAAGAGAAAGGAAAACTAAAAAGTTTTCAGTCAGCTCTAAATACTGATTCACCCCCCCCCCCTCTCAATATTCTCCCAACAATTGGTATCCGAGCCAGGTTCTTCTGAAAAAGCTTAGCCGCTAGAAGGAAGATCAAGCAAGATGAGCAATCAAGATGGAACAACATCTATCAAGCCTCTGCTCTTTAACGAAAACATTTTAATCTTCTGGAAAACAAGGATGAGATCCTATCTTCAGTCTCTGGGAGCAGATGTATGGGAAATTGTTGAAGGAGGATATCAATATCTAGCTGTAGTACCAACAGATTCGACGGAAAGAAAGAATTATGAAACCAATGAAAAGGTGGTCATTGCTCTATTGGGAAGTCTAACTGAATCAGAATTTGTCAAATTCATGCAGATGAATACAACAAAGGCAATATGGGACAAAATCATTCTAATTTATGAAGGTGATGCAAAGGTAAAAAGTGCTGAACTCCAAACTCTCAGAATTCAATATGAGAATCTAAAAATGGATAATGAGGAGAGCATTGCAAATTTATTTTTACTTCTTGATGATATTGTAAATTGTATGAGAAATCTGGGAGAAACAATAACTGAATCTACTCTGGTTGAGAAAATTTTAAGATCACTAACGACAAAATTTGAGTCAAAAGTTTCTGCTCTTGAAGAAAAGTAGGATCTTCAAAATATTACTGTGGTGCAACTTCATGGCATACTAACTGCATATGAAATGAGAAGAGGAGCACCATCTGAAGTCAAAGAAGTAGTCTTTAGAACTTCTATAAAAGGGAAGGAAGTACAAAAAACAGAAGGATCAGGATATATCTTAGAAGAAGATTAGATAAACTTTGTAAAGAAACTTCAACTTATCACATGACAGTTTAGAGGTAAGCTTCCTTTCAAATGTTTTGATTGTGGAAGATTTGGTCATTATGCTGCTAAGTGTCCTCATAAAGAAACACATAACAAGGGGAAGGAAGTAGCAAGAAGGAATAAGAATCGTTTTAGCACTAGAAAAAATTACTATACTCATGAAGACAGTGATGGGTTATTTGATAGTGAGGAAGAATGTGAACAAGATCTCAGACTTCTCATGGCATTTGAAAAAGAATCTAGAGAAGAAAAGGATACTTTTGTGGATGCTCTAGAAGACAATGATTTTCTTGATGAAAACAATCAACTCAAAATTTGTTTAGAAGAGATTAAAATAACCATAGAAACTCTGAAAAATCAGCTTGAAGAAAAAGAGAAACACAATGAGAAATTAGAGTGTGAAGTAGTAAGTTTAAGAAAAGAACTTGAGAAAGTAAAGACTCTGAATCTTAGATTTGCTAAAGGATCTAAAACCTTAGATGAGATTATCAAGGTACAACGTTCTCCCCTTATAAAGACAGGTCTTGGATATATTGGAGAATCTTCTTAGGCTTCAACACCAAATTATCTAAAAGCAGCTACAGCTGGTATAAAACATGCTTCCACTAAGAAAGGGAATAAAGAATCTTTGCAAGTAAAGCATGATCATCTCAATTCAAAGAACACTAACATGAATATCTTGCAAAGAAACATCAATCAACAGGTAAATTCAAGTAGGAGATTTCTTCTTCAATGGACAATGTTTCTCATGTCACAATTTTGGTCATAAAGTTGTTCAATGTGTAGCATATAAAACCATCATAAAAAGAGAAGCAAGAAAGAAAAGGATTGATATTGAAACAAAGAAGAATACTTATAACAACTTTTCTCCTCTTCAAAATGAAGTTGAATGTGCTTATTGTAATAACTTTGGCCATGAAGAATCTGAATGCAGGAGCAAAGTTCAACCAAAAGAACATGATCCTTCAAGCTCCAAAGTATGGAAAAAGAAGGAATTACAGGTTGAAAATTGTGGCATAGCGTTATTTGCAGAAGATGAAGAAAATCAATGGTACATTGATAGTGGATGCTCAAGACACATGAGAGGTGACAAAAACAAACTTCTTGCATATAGTGCTCTAGAAAAGGAAAAGAATGTTACATTTGGAAATGATACTCCTGCGGTCATTAAGGGAAAAGGGTCTGTTTTTCTAAAAGAAAAGGTGAAAGCTAATGAAGTCATGTATGTGGATGGATTAAAGCATAACATGTTAAGTGTAAGTCAAATGTGTGATCAAGGCACTGAAGTTGTCTTTAGTTCAAAAGAATGTGTGGTACCTGATCTTGATACAGGTAAAGCAATTATAAAAGGAAAAAGAACTCCAAGCAACCTGTATGTATTGAAGAACTACAAAGAAAAATGTTACTTGAGTAAATCTTCAGAAAATTGGCTATGGCATAGAAGGTTGGGGCATCTGAGCTTCTCTCAAATAAACAAATCAAGCAGACTTAAAGCTGTTCGTGATCTTCCCAATATTACTCTACCTGAAAATATCATATGCAAATCTTGCCAATTTGGTAAGAAAACCAGAGTACAATTTAATGCCAAGGAAGGATCATCAAGTAAGCCTCTTGAACTCATTCATACTGACATATGTGGACCTATGAGAAAAAATTCACCACGTGGTGAAGAATACTATATCTTATTCATTGATGATTTCTCTAGAATGTGTTGGATTGGGCTGCTTAAACACAAAGATGAAGCATTTGAGAAATTTCAGATCTTCAAAGCACTAGTTGAGAATGAATTAGATCTAAAAATCAAGTGTCTCAGATTTGATCGAGGAGGAGAATATACATCAGATGAATTCCTTGAATTTTGTGAACAACATGGCATAAAAAGACAGTTTTCTGTAGCTGGAACTCTACAAAAAAATGGTGTTGTAGAAAGAATGAATAGAACAGTTCAACAAATGCCTAGAGCTATGCTTGATGATTCCGGAACACCTGACACATTTTGGGGAGAAGCAATGCATACAGCAGTAAACATTCTCAACAAGGCACATGTTCATGTAAATAGTGATAAAAATCCATATGAACTCTGGTATGGTAATCCTCCCACTGTAAAGCAATTTATAATTTTTGGAAGAAAATGCTTTATCAAAAATAATGATGAAAAACTTGGCATGTTTGAACCCAGAGCAGATGAAGGAATACTTCTTGGTTACTCATATAGGAGTAGAGCATATAAATGTTACAATAAAAGACTTCGGAAGATTGTTGAATGTATTGATGTTGTTATTGATGAGTCTCCTGTAGCCCCAAAAGAAGAAAAACAAACAACAAATGAAGACGATGATGACATATATCCTTCTACATCAAATAGGAATGATATAGACAGTGAAACCAAAGATGATTTATCTGAAAAAGATCCATCCAGATATGTTCAAAAGAATCATCCAAAATCTCAAATGTTGGGAGAAAAAGGATCAAGTGTACAAACAAGGAGGACTCTTGTGGGATCTTCTAGCAATTTGGCATTTCTGTCCACTATTGAACCACACAATGTCATTCAAGCTAGCAAAGATGAATGTTGGATTCAAGCCATGAATGAAGAGCTTGATCAAATTGAAAAGAATCACACTAGGGAATTAGTACCAAGACCTCATGACAAAAATGTCATTGGAACTAAATGGATATTCAAAAACAAGTTAAACGAGAATGGGGATGTTATAAGAAATAAGGCTAGACTTGTTTGCAAGGGGTATGCTCAACAAGAAGGTATAGACTTTGAAGAAAATTTTGCTCTTGTAGCCAGACTTGAAGCCATAAGAATGTTTCTTGCTTTTTCAAGCTTCCAACAATTCAAAGTTTATCAAATGGATGTTAAATATGCTTTTCTCAATGGTGATCTAGAAGAAGAAGTTTATATAGAACAACCAGAAGGATTCATTCTGGGAAATGATGAAAATATTGTTTGTAGACTTAAAAAGGCTCTATATGGTCTCAAACAAGCTCCAAGGGCATGGTATTATCGTCTTGACAAATATCTTCATCAACAAGGATTTTCAAAGGGGTCTACTGGTAGCAACTTATACACAAAAAATGAAAATAACAAACTATTGATTGTGGTTGTATATGTTGATGATATCATTTTTGGAAGTAATGAAGAGTCTATGAGTCAGAAATTTGCTTCTAATATGCAGCAAGAATTTGAAATGTATTTACTTGGGGAACTAACATTCTTTCTTGGCTTGCAAGTGCAACAAGAAACATATGGCATATTCTTATCACAAGAAAAATATCTTAAGCAAATATTAAAGAAGTATGGCATGGAATATTGCAAACCTGTAAGTACACCAATGATAACCAGATGTAATCTCAGTTCTAATGATGATTCCCCCACGGTGAATCAATCAGAATACAGATCTATGATAGAAAGTCTAATTTATATCACTGGGACAAGACCAGAAATTATGCATGTAGTTGAGATTGTTGGATGATTCCAAGCTAATCCAAAAGAGTCTCACCTTTAGGTTGTGAAAATAATATTCAAATACATACAAGGAACTCAAGACTATGGACTATGGTATCCAAAGAATGCTGATCTTAGGTACTGTACATGTGCCCGATGCGAATTGGGCTACAGTATTGATTATCGAAAAGCATAAAGTGGTGATTGCAGCTATAATGCTATAGAATTTGAGTTGTTTCTCTTGGTTTAGCAAGAAGCAAAGCTCCATTGCCTTATCTACAACAAAAGCAGAATATGTGGCTGTAGCATCATGTTGCACTCAACTTCTCTAGATGATGCAATTACAGACTTTCAAATCAATTTTCACCCTCATATATCATTATGTGTGATAACACAAGAAGTGCCATCAATTATCTCAAAGAATCTGTTATGCATTCCAAGACCAAGCACAATCCCATCAAATATATCACCTCTTAAATGACAGTGGCATTCTAAGAATCAATTGGAGTATGTTCCCTCCAAAGAACAAGTTGCTGATATATTTACCAAACCTCTACCCAGGGAAGCATTCAAATATCTCAGATAGAAACTGGGAGTAGTCTCTTCCATGCAGAAGATTAGATCTACTTAAATACAGAAGAGTAAATTGGTTGTGAGGTGTTGTTGGGCATCTCTGAATGCACAGGCTAAGGGGGAGCATTGGTCATATGAAAAGGATGTATTGTTGGCATTTATAAGTCATTTTTGTTTGAAGATACAACATGATCTCAGGGGGAGCATGGTATTTTCGGTTCAAAGGATCTTGATCAACTCTTTGCCATTGATGTCAAAGGGGGAGGAAAAGCCAAAAGGGGGCTTCTATAAAGAAAATCAGAAGAAGAGTATTGCCATCAATGCCAAAGGGGGAGATTGTTGGAAATGTTGTCATTAATGGAAAAAGAGTTGGAAAAGAAGGAGCATCCAGTAACCATGAAAAGAGGAAAAGCAAAGTAGCAGCAGAAGAAGAGTGCATAATTGAAGCAGAATTGTCCAGAGACAGAGAAGGAGAAAAAGGCCATCGAATAAAAAAGAATAAGTGAATGTTGTAGTAAATGGTAATTCACCCTGATGGAATCCGTGATAAGTAAGAAATCCATTGAAGGAATTAATGGTTGCGGAGATATGATGGTTTTTCTTGCAGAATCAAGAACTTGAATGTACAGTTAGAAGTGGAACTGTGATAGGATAGAACTCTGAACATGCAATGGAAGGTTGATATATTATATATATCATAGAAGAATTGAAGACAGAATGACATTGAATTGTCTCGAGTTGATGTTTGTGAGGAAATCCCGTCCATTGGTTCTCTAGAATTGTTCGAACAAACTCTGTTGAATTCATTCCCCTCATATAGGAAGTCTACGTATAACTAACTCTATCCTAATGGTAGTGAAAATCCCATCGGAAGAGAACTACATTTGTTCGTTGTTTATTGGAAAGCCTGCCAGAGATAGACCAAATTTAACTAAGTAAGAAGAATAGCGCAAACCCAGACTAACCCTTTGGAATCATGAACGGAACCTGGAAGGAAAGAGGTAGAACGTAACAAAAGGAAGTACGACGGAATCCTGCGTGGAAGAGCGGAACCATGACCGAGTGAACAGTGAAGGTGGTTTATGGTTTTCATCGCACCACCTATACAGAGTGAGCGATATTTGAGGATTTGGGAGCGATTCCATAAATAATTCGACACGTGGCAAGGTGGACCAAACGAAAATCGCTTGTCATTGTGCGCCATCGCGCGTTATTGTTCGACCCAGGATGCCCAGCGATATTGATACATATTGTTGATTTGGGAAGATGCCATCAGACGGTGGCTGTGTTCGGAAGGTGCATGAAGGATAACCCAGGTACGACGCGCCATCGCGCATTATTTCCCATGCAAGTTACCCAAGCGATATCCGTCGATTTGGATGTTGCGGCGCGATGGAACGTGAGCCCTTCGATCGGGTCGATTGTTAGCGCTGGGCCCCAATTTAATTTATATTTTTCATTGTTAAGGTATATTTAAAAGTGTTGGTTATTAATATAAAGTTCTATTATATATTTTAAATTTCCAAAGGTTGTGGATAATGTTTATTTATCCAATTCCACGAATTTGATAAATAAAATTCCAATAAAAGAAGGAATACCATCAGCAGTTGGATGGTTTTGACTCATGGTTTTACTAAAGGCAAAAAATATATAAGGAGAAGACGATTATTGTACAAAGCGTGCATGCGTAAGGGTGGTGAATGAATAAATTTATCTAAGGAATATCTGCATGGACAAAGTCTGTTCTTAATTGATAAATCTGAATCTACGATGCACCCATGGATATAATGATCTGATGATGATGAATCTTTGGTTTGATTGACTGATGAAATCATGAAGAACTGGTGCGAGTGTACTGAAGAAAATGAATAAATCTAGTGGCCGGCAAGGTATGTGGTGTGGAAACTGGTGGTTCGAGTATGAAAATTGATGGAACGTGGTCCGTAGTGGTGTTGAGGGTCGAAGCCTTTAGTGAGGGGGTTGTGGCTCCCTTCCAGTGGTAGCCGGTAAACGAGAAAAGGTTGTAGCCTTTCTACAGGTGGGTGCCTGCATGCTGGTATAAGTCTGTGCCAGCAAAAATTGTAAGAATTTTTCTTTATATAATAAATATTGAAGACTGAGATAACAACAGCGGTGGTTTTCTCCCGAATTGGGTTTCCACCTTAAATATTGGTGTTCATATGTGTTGCTTGTGTTTGATGGTTTTTTCTGTTATTTCTATTCATGCTTACTGCTTACTAAACATCTGATGAATGAATGATGCAATGATCTAAGTAAAGACATAATAAGATCTCTGGACATAAAATTTGGATTCAGTAATGTAGCATTTGGTTTTAAGAGAAAGGATAAATAAAAAGTTTTCAGTCAGCTCTAAATACTGATTCACCCCCCCCCCCTCTCAGTATTTTCCCAACACCTATTTATCTTGAATAATACTCATGCGATTAATACTTTAGAAATGTGAGAATAATGCATTTCATGCCTTTTCCCTACACTCACATAGTATTGGACTCCACTAGTTTGTCACCCATAATACACGAATAGATAATAAAATTAGAGTAACATGCCTTTTCATTCCCTATAAATCACATAGCTGGAAAAGATAATTGATTCTAATCGATATAGAAAAATACACTTTTATCCTTAATATGAGACATAAAATTGTACTAAGTTCACATTAATAAGACACGAAAATATCTTTGGAAACTTGGTAATGCACAATATAATTTTTCATTAATATGTCACGAGAAAAGAATCTTGAAACTTCATAGATGCCTCATACCAACTTCGGAGGTGATTTTCCTCCCATCCACAAGCTTCTCCTTCAGAGCTCTCCCCCAGCCGAGAGATCTGTTTCCCCCGAGCTGACAACCCTGTCATGATAGTGAAGGTACTTTTAAGTCCCACTTTCCCCAATAATTTTCCATAACGACGTCCATTATTTTGTGTCGTTGTTTCCCATAGCTTAGAATTTTTTCACAAAATTTTTGTTTTTCCTTCCTTTAAAGCTCGATTTTCCACAATGTTTCTTTTCCAACCCTTCGGAGTGAAATTTCCTCTTCACTCGGGTATTATTAGATATTTTTTTAATTTAATTTCTTTCTCTCAAAATTTTTATGAATCTTCAGGAAAGTGTATTTTATCCCTTCCTCATGTATTAAATTTTGGATCTCTTATGCTATCTTTTCCAATTTAGAAAGAAATTTTTCTCAATCATTATTATATAAAAATTATAATTCCTCAACATTATAATTGTTTCATGGAGTCTATAGTATTTGTCCTATCTATAATAACTAAAGTCGTAAATGAACTAAAATCTGGAGTATTACACTTTCATTAACTTATGATCAATATTTTATTTATGTGAGTATGGTATTTTCATTTTTTTGATTTCCTTTCTTTCAAGTTTTTTTCTTTTAATTTAAAATTTATTTTTCTCTCGTTTTTTATATAGTATTATAAATACACTTAGGGATTTTGAATACGAACATAACTACCTTCTTCAATGTCCTCCTCATTAAAAAGAAACACTTTTATCTATTGAAAGACATGACTATCACTAGGTATCTTATGTATAGAAGAGGTAAAACAACATGCAACACAAGGGGTTTGCTAAAATTTCTTACAACTCTAGTCAAAGTTGACCATGGCTGGGGGGATGACATAAGGATGTAGAGTCTTGGTTATACTATTAGGGCATAAAGGGGTAGATCATTTTAGAAGATACTATTAAAAATATTATGACATCACAATTTAAGGATAAATTTTAGGGAGACAAGGATTGAAGAGCTAAGTTAACATATTATAAGGATGTCATAAAACCTGAATTTTGAAAATGAAAAATATATCTTTGTCTTTACAACTATAAATGAGAAAATAAAAATTGATAAAATAAGAAAAAAATATCATGAGATACTCCATGGGGTCCAAAGGTTGTCATATGTGAAAGTGAGAGTTGACTATGAAAAACACTTCTTGAATTCCTCTAGCTTATATTTATATCAAACAAATTTTTACCAAAATATATCACGAAAATACCAAACTTATTGCGATAACCTTGAATACTTTCTTTAATGTCTTTTGAACCTATAAATAAAATTTTAAAAATATTCTATGTAATCTCTTACATTATGAAATCTAGGATGTCTAGTGAAACCAAAATGACAACCCTTCATTTCCAACTACCATGTAAGGCCATGGTCTCTTTGTGATGCCCAAGCCCACCACTTGTAGCAGTAGGACAGTATATTTGGGTTGGAGTGCATGAAAATCGATATGATCACCCACACCAAAAACCTCATCACCTTTTCCCCCAAACACTTCCGTTGGTGTAAACAAACTCTTTGTGGATGTCGTCTTGTATATTTCCTGTGGCCCCTCCTCCTCATTGTTGGATGTTACTCAGCCTTAACCATCGTCCGTATCCATCTTCAACACAACCAACGGGCAATGGAGGTGGCTGCTCCGCCGGTTTCCATGGAGGTGGATGTTTTCTTCGTGTTTTCTTGCAAGTTGAGCGTAAGAGGCGGCAGAAACAATTTCAAGTTAATGTCACATCAGGGTTTTCCGTAATTTTATTTAAGACTCTGAAACCTTTAATATCATCATATAGATTTTATCCATGAAAAAAATCAAAGTCTCGATTTGGATCTTAGCGTTTCCATGAAAATTACAAATAGCATGTACAATTTTAATATGATGTCATGGCCTTTTCCTTCCAACAATGCCTGTCTTTAGAAAGTTGTAATAATTATTATATATCATATTAGATATATCGTAATATTAAATTATATCTCCCTTTCATATATATATATATATATAATTTTTTGTGCAATATTTTGTTTTTATTATTAATAGAAAAAAATGTAACTAGATAATGTTATATTATTTCATTATACTTTATTTAAAGTCGTAAGGGATAGTTCGATTGGTTGATTTCTATTGTTAAGTACATCATCTATCGGGAGGTTACGCGGTCAAATATTCTGGATGTCCTTGCGGTTAGTATATAGTTTGACGTGATGTGAGTCATATAGTTAGATCTACTTGAATTTCTAAATGAATGTAAGCAGTATAATGTCGATAAACTACTCATTAAAAAAAATATTCTTAGTTATTTATCAATAAAATATTTTCATATTGTTAATTTATCTAATATTATTATATTTTCATAGTACTTTTTACTGACACATAGTAATGAAATTTATAAGCCTTTTTTTTTAAATCAAATTTATAAAATACACTAAAAAATATTTATTTATTCACATTATTTTTCATCAAAATGAATCATATCATACATGTAAAATCAACTATACTATACAATGCTTAAGAATTGAATTATTTAAATACAAAGATAAAGGGAAAAGAAAAATAGCTAATCAATATAAAAGCGAGCATCGATTAAATAAGATTTGTTGTTTCCCTTTGAGATAAATAGTTTTATTTGTTGTTTCTCTTTAGGGTAATGATTTTATTGCTTCGACAAATATAAACGCACAACTACATTAATAAAAAATAATTAAAAAATTCAATAAATTTCAAAATAAAACATAATTTAAAATTAAAATTAAAAAAAACATATATTTATAATAACTTCATAATTAAAACAACTTATACATTAATACAAGTATTAATAACCATAAATTTAACTACCAAATTAATTAAAAAAACCACTAAAATTAATAAAAAAATAAAATGACCATTTAAAATAATAAAAATATTTAATATTTAAAAATTAAAGAAAACTACCACAAAAAGAAAAGACTATTTCATAATTTCAAAATTAATCTAGAAATGAACACACACATATATGAGGTTTAATATTAGGGTTTTCAAGCTTTTATTTATTATGATTTTTATCATTCAGTGAAAAATAACACATTAATATATCGATAATATAATATGTTATTAATATTAATACTATATTATTAATAGCATTTTAAACTTAATAATAAAATATTCAAATTTAAATAAATTTACTAATAAGATATGCATATAGTACATAATTATTATATTGATCTATTAATTTACACATTAAAATATATTAATTTAACCTAACACAGTATAGTCATTACCGATTTCGTTAAGGTAGTCAACACGAATATCATGTTGAACCATGATAAATGTGATTTGATATGAGTTGATAGGTGTGTATATTTCAACTAATAATACAATCTTAACAGCTTGAGGTGCAAATATTTCAAGTTTAATAACCACACAACCACATTAATGATTAAATATTGTCTTGATATGAAAATAAAATGTATTAGCTATAGTCAAATATAGTCGAATGTTACATTGTGACTTAAAATTATATAATATAAAATTCAATAATGGATAGTCATATGTTTCTTTTAGGGTTTATAACTCTGTTGTATTAAGGTTTATAAACTATTTTATAATATCAATCCCTTGGGTTTATTAATCTAAGGGTTCATATTCTTAGGGCATCATATTAATAATAGGGTTTGATATGTATACCTTGGATTTATAATGTTAATACTAGGGTTTGATGTAAATAACTTGGATTTATAATCATGATTGACCATGGTCAACAATGGTTTAATGTTAAGTTGTGAAAGATTGTCTCAACCTGAAAATCAACTAAATTCGCCATCATCCAACTATGGTATCATGGTCAACATGAATTAATAACCATAGTGGCAAATATTGTATCAATATGAAAAACAATTGTGGACAACCATGAATCAACGTCACAAGTAAACAAATATTCATGTCATGAAGATGATCATGGTCAACCATGGTGAACAACGGTCCAACATATTTTTGTGACGAATGGTAATACAGATACTTTTAATTAACCATGGTAAACCATGTTTATTTGGTTATAATATTCATCATAACGTTTATATACCTTATTTTATAATATTTATCTTATTGTTTATCTTACTATTTTCTAAATATAGAAAATAAATCAAATTGTTGTAGCCACTATAATTTATACCTAGTGGAAAGAACAAACGATGAGGACAACATCAAACCGCTTTGGAATCTAGGACCTAGCCTTCCTAGACTTGAGAGATCTCTCACTATGTATTTACCTTGATTAGTATAAATGTTGATATTAGGCTAGTTATAGAAATTATGGGGGCTAGTTTGTTTTGATTGATTGTGCAATTGGAAAAATAAGTGAAACTTGTCCATTGGGCTATGGAATCTTAAAAGGATAGGTGTGAATCTAAATTTCCAAGGAATTACGGAAAAGCTAACACCAGTGAATCTACATGCCGATTAATGAATACAAAGGATGAAGAAAGCATGAGTTACTAATAGCTAAAGAAATTAATAATTATTTAACTATACTTGAAGAAAACATTAATATAGTAAGCTTGAAAACATTAAGGTGCTCTCTTAGAAAATCTTAATTTAAAATTTCTGTTTTACAATCGGGTAAAGTGATACACAACATGAAACATGAGGAAAATGTTAACATAGAGAAAAACTCACCATTAACATAGCTCAAAATCTAATGAGCAGGTCTATTATTCTCAATTCCCAACTCCAAAATTTGACCCTCTATGGTAGTTCTGTAGAACACGGAGTCTAACAGGTCAACCGTTGATAATGAAAATTCATGCGGTATTTAAATGCAAGCCCATCAATTACCCTACTCTACTTGAAAACCTTCATGAATTCTAATCAAAACAAAATCAGACAAGTCTACAAACCTTAAAGACTTTAAATAAAGAAAGTCTCGACAAAACACGCCTATAAATTAATTTTGGTAGCTCTTCATGAATGCAAAAATTAGGAAGCTCTTCGTGAATCTAAAGTGGCTTGGAAATGCATTTTGAGATGGTTCTGAAAGGAAACGATGGGTAGCTCTGACATCTAGATTTACTTTTAGACTGCCTTTGCTAGATAATTAAAGATGACGCGGTCTGGCCTTACAATCATCCAGGTGGATGTGTTGATATGTCCAAATTTCCTACTATCCTTTCTTGGGAGGCATTCTTCTTCAATGTATCTCATTTCTCAAAAAGCCCGAAATGAAGAATGGGATGACATAAGGGGGAGCAGGGAGAAAGATGCCGTTCTATGGATCCTCGCTGAAAGGACCTGATAGGGGATCGTGATACGCGGCCCGTGGGGGGATCTCCCGCTGGGCTGCGAGATCATTTCAACCATCGGCCATTCAGAGGTGAATGTTAATCTTTGCGATTGGGCTATGATTGGATCCACTCATGTTTCGGTCCTGCCCCCGGCACGTTGCAACTGTATTTCTCATTTAACCATAGAAACTTGCGATTTTCAATGTGCAATTAGGATTTGGCGGGGTTTGTATAGGATTTAGGTTAGAAAACTTAGACAAAAGTAAATACACAAATAGATTTTGAAATATTTTTAAAGATCCCTAAACTTCAAAAAATAACCCTTCTTTACAATCCTTTGAAGAGTGCAAGTGCCCTCTACTTCAGTCTTTATTCTTCCACCATAGGAAAAAACATAATTTTGATGTTGTACCTTGTAAAATAGTCTTTGCATTTTTCTTTCATTCTTCCTTCTCAATGTATCTACCTACCCGAACTAGTCTAACATTTTTTCTTATTTTCGGGGGTGGATTTGGCTTGCGGACCATGAGAACGACTTCATGAACTTCTAACCTACCCCTTGTCCCTTATTTCTCCTATTGGTCTAGATTAAATTTGTTGAACCAATGTCATTTTCTACCTATCTATTGATAAGCCAAAATTAAGCAGTTGGAAAAATCTCATTTTCTATCTATAATAAAAAAAATTTAAAATTGTACAATCATGCCTAAGACTGTATGATTGAACAAACCTTTCTAAAAAATAAATTAAACGTTTTGGCTTGCAACATTAAAATTATTAATTTTTGTAGGGTTCTCACTACCTCTTTTACACCCTCTTTTCTTCTTCTTTTTGTTTCTTTTATCCTTTGGAAAATTATTTTGAATGCGAAATATATGTAGAATATGAAAAATTGCAAGTAAAAAATACAGTCACCTTGTGATATTGTAAATTACAGACTAAAAGTGGCTCTGACTGGGGATGGAACTTCTTCTTAGGGAAGTGTCAAGAACATCAAGGCTAAGTATACCTTGCATACTTCTTCTATGCAATAATTTCCACGATCTTCTCTTGTTATTTTTATAACTTTTCTTTCTATTTTTCAACAAAAAGGTAGCTTTCAAAAGGATGCGAACGAAAATTGTGGTATTTACAATGGATTTGAAATTCCTCCGTATTTAAAAAGTAATAGCTAGCATCCTTCCATTGAAAGAATCTCAGTGCTTCTGTTCCAACCATCTCTTATGAGAGAAAAATGCATTATTTCCCACAAGAAAGAATGAATAATGTATGGGCCCTTCCCATGATTGTCAAACTTTCCATGCTTTCCTTTATCTTCTATTTTTGGAATCCCATCTTAGTACTTTATCTCTAATATTGAAATTGTTTTCCTTTGTTCTTTTGTGAAGATATTCATTATATTTTCTTGCACAGCTTTAGTCTTTGTTGTAAGCTTATTTCCTATTGTTGAAGGGTCTAGCTTATTCTTCTTTGTACATCATTCTCTTTGGCTTTAGCCTCTTGAATGATTTTCATAGACGTACTCCTAATGATGTTGGGAAAAGCTGCATGTCCCATAGACCAACTGGTATGGTGACATGCCAATTTGATTTCTTAGTTGTCGGTCTGTGTTGTGCATGCACCAATTTGTTATGCCATAATTCCTTATTTGTATTCCAACAAATTCTTGATGATGTTAACCAAAATCTTGTTGGAGGATTTATCAATCATTACCTTGATGGTAATAAGTTGCTCAATGCCCCAAAGAGATGTGATATTTGTGGAAAAAAATCCACCATTTTTCACGGACAAAACCGTTATACGCAATGATTTTCCTAGGACAACCAAATCTAGATAGGATGTTGGCTTCAAGTAATTTGATAATCATTGGAAGTCGGTAAACGGTTCTTGAAGGAATGGTTTCTATCCATTTGTTAAAATAGTACGCTGTGAGTTGGGGGATCCATTTATGTTTGGCCGAGGATGAGAGGTGGATTTATCGGCAAGTCTAAACCCAATTGTTGGAAAGGAGCCTCAATAGAGATTGGTTGCTGAGAAAAGGAAACAAATTTCTTTTCCCTTCAAAAATTTGGCATTTGTGACAAGTGGTTACCATTTTGTGGATATTTGAAATGAGTAGGCCATTAGAAACCAGCGCAAAGATCTGAGTATGGAGTGGTTTTCCGTAGAGATGGCCTCCACAATCTATTTCATGAAATTATTGCATAACCCTATCTGCATCTTCCTTAAGCAAACATTTAAGAAATATGCCTCCATAATATTTCCTATACAAGACATTTTCTAGGATGAAAAATTTTGCGGCTTTCAATTTCAAGAATCTAGCTTTTGTTTTGGACAAACCCAGGAGAATAATTTAAATTAAATATAAAATATAATACATATGAATACCGGGGATAATTCAAGAATGCTTCCTCAATAGGTGGAGTCTCCAAACCCTCTATTTCTTCATCCGAGTGAATGAATCATGTTGATATCTAGTGCTTGAAAATTGGTTTCAGCCGTCAATTTAGCTAATCTGTCCCTTGATTAGTTTGATGGGTACGATCTCTAAATCATACTCCCAGGGTAAAATCCAAATCACTTGCCTCTTTTTCCATCAATATTCTATGTTAGGATATCTTTGACAAAAGTATATTGGGCACAAAGGAAATGATATGTGAATGTAGTATATAAACTATGAAATCCTTCAATGCTTTTCATCAAAGAAAAAGCTTGCTTTTCCATAGGATTTACTCATTTAAAAGATTTACATCTCTTAAAGCTTGTTTGAAAAAATGTTATGGAGTTGCTCTTTTCCTTCCTTATATTTTTAACAATACAACAACAATATTGTGCACTGATGCAAAGGAAAAAATAATGAAATCCTTGGTGAAATTAAAGTGATTAGAGCGGTGCTTTAGTGAGTGCCTACTTTGCAATTCAAATGAATATTTAGCTTCAGCCATCACTTAACTCCTGAATCCCTCTTGAGAATGTTAGTGATATTTCACAACATTTCTGAGTTCAGTATAGATCTTCTCAAAATTATCTTTCAAATGAAGGATTGAAGCTCTTTGATATTCTTGGGATGATTGATTTGAAGTAGCCTCAATTATAGCGGGGTAAATTTGATTCCTTCTTCGGATATAATATGGACAGAAGCTATTTCCTTCTTCAAGAACAAATAATTATTTATTGGGATTCAAGATAGTACGAACCTTCTACACTTTTCGAGAAACTCTTCTCAAATTGGCCAAATGTTCTTCATCGGTTTTAATACTTGTAATATCATCAAGGTAGATCACAATGAAAAGGCGATTTATTATAAAAAAATAAATGTTCATCGTACTTTAGAAAGTGGCAACAAAATTTAATAATCAAAAGAACGCTTTTACATACATGAAGGTTACACACCTTTGTTTGGTTGAAACGCGTCGACAATCTATTTTGATGTGATTTTCACCTAAATATTTTAATCACGGTGGTGAAATTTGTTTTGTGTTGATCATCCGGATATGCGAAGCTACTTGTATACCTGAAAATCCATCTAGAAAAGAGATCCTTCTAGAGCCCACTACCCTTTGAAATATGTGGTCCATCTTTGGTAGAGTTAGTTTTCCTTAAGTGATACCTTGTTCGAGATTTATAAACTCAATGCATAACTGATCTCCCACATGTTTATTTCTTACATGCACAATGTGGAAACCCATTTAGAGTATCGTTGGGGCTATTATTTTGGCATCATGCATCTTCTTCGATCTCCTTCTCGATCGATTTATGCGAGAACACAGCTAGAATACACATATAACCATAAATATAAATATGCAATGGAAATAATACTTCATTTCATTAATATGAAGAAAATGAAATTGCTTATAGACGAATGAAAATAGAAGCAGCTGGGGCACTGGTAGCTTATCTCCGAAAGATGTGGCAGCTACGGCGGCCTCTAAAATTTGTTACGATGAGGCTCTGGGAGCCCCTGTTTAATGATAGCTCAATGGAAACCTAAACATCCAAAACCCTAACCCTGGGAGATTAGCGCCGGAACTGTAGGCTCAATTGGGTAAGTGGTGTTTCAACTTCACATTTGTAACATGGCATACAATCTGCGATTTGATGTGCACCGCACCTCTTTAGAAACATCTATATGAGGAACCTGCTTTTGATGTGAGAAAAATCAATACATTGACCCATGTTTCTCTCTTGGTTTCCCAAAAAATTCATTGAGGGCCTCAAAACGACTCCAAAAGTTCGGGACTCAAAACTACTGGAAATTAGTAAGTTGTGCCAAAAATGAAAGAGATTAAGGTGGTGCCCCAAGTGGAATATGCGGGTGGCCACCAATATCCCACTGGATCATTTCTCCCCATCGGGAAGCAATGGTCCCCATTGCGTTGAGTTCCTCCATGAGATGAGGAAACTTCTACTAAACTTGGTCGTTGATGAACCACTTGCTTTGGTCCCGAGAGTTGGCCAGCTTTGACAACCCGATATATTTGGATCTTTTGTTGGCGAGTGTTATTTATGCATGTCACGATACAATCTAGGTAGCTTATTCCATGTAGTCTATGTTTAACTCTTTGTTGGTGTAGGTTACGCAATGTTAAAGGTGTCTGAAAATAGAGGTGGGAAGTAGGAATGAAGGTGGTCACATTGAATACTATGTGAGACCAAGGAATGGTGGAATAATGAGCTCAAAGGCATTGTTACCTATAGCCTTGGTGATGGTGTATGGCTCCTATCAAAGCGGGCAAAGCTTGGTGGAAGTCAATTGGCGCTCATACTGCCAAATATAGCCACTGTCGCCCCTTTGGAAGTCTTGTAACTTTGATGTTGATCATGTTGTTGTTTGTACTTAGCATTAGCTCTGTCTAATATTTCATGAACCTATTGGCATATTCAATGAATGCGCTCAATGAATTTATTTTCTTTATCAACTTTAGGCTTGTACATAAACCAGTAGCTTTGAAGTAGCCACAAATGGCATGGCTACGTCAATGGGACATAGTGGATGGAATCGCAAGCCCACTGAAAGGGGTTGTTTACGTTGAGCTAGAGAATGCGATTATAAATATGTTGTATATAAGGGGAGGATATCATCCCATGTGCATGGATTCTTTGAATTGTACATGCAAAAAATATGTACAATCACCCTATTGATGACGTCATCTAGCCATCATTTTGGGGATGGAAAGTTGTGGACTTGGTGAACTTGGTGTCCGGCATTGACCGGAAATTTTGGAAAAAAATGTGTTGAGGAGCCCAGGATATCTCGATGCAATATGATAGACTACGGGATCCAAAATTTCATCCACACGTTCAAATAAGAGTTTAACGGTGGGTTACACTACAAGTATATTCTTCTTGTGTTTATACATAATGGTCATCTTGAAATCCGTCGACAACCATGAAAACACGGTCATTTCCATGCTTAGTAGAAGGAGAGCCCAACATGTAATCCATGGAGATGGATTCCCAAAGGTCGACTAGGGGTAGGTAGCGAGTATATAGGCCTTGCTTCTTGATGGTCGGTTGGCGGTCGCTCTGACAATGCAATATGCGATGTACTTCCCGACATCTTGTCGAAGGTTTAACCAATAGAAATACTTCTGTATTAGTGCCACCATTTTCTTGACCCGGAAATGCCTAGCGACTCGAATGTAGTGTGCGTCCCATATCATATTGGCACTTTCAGAAGAACACAAAGGTGTGACGGTGACATAACAATGCATCTTGGAGGTGAAAATTTGGAACTTGCGTACCCCCAAGAGTGCTTTGTATGTGTGGACTGGTGCGGAACACTCTTGTGAAAAGCGGCCAATTAGAAGTCTTGTGCCCACAAGAGTTGATAATCTTTGGTTAGCACCATGATCGATGTTTAGTTGAGGCAATGCTGCAACATTATTGGTGCTACCCTTATTGTACTTGATGTTCAAACTAAATTGTTGCGAGATATGTGGATCACTTCGATGGCAATCGTTTGAAACTTCCCTTGTGTTTGTATGGTACGCAAGGGTTGGTGGTTTATGTGGATGATTGTTTCCTTCGACAAAATTTGATGTTTCCATTGTTGACAAGCACCGCACAATGGAATGCATTTCTTTGTCATAAGTGGGATAATTGCGAGCGTGTCAAAAAATTTCTCATTGTGTGTAGCATTAGGATGCCCTTGTTGAGTAAGAAGCGCCCCAATAGCATAGTAAGAGGCATTTGTATCAATCTCGGATGGTTGTTGCAAGTATGGTAATGTGAGCCTTTGGGGCGAAGCAAAGCAGTGTTTCAATTTTATGAACGCCTTGTTGGTCGACCATAAGAACTTTTCTTTTCGCTCCTCCATTGGTAACTTGACTCAAGAGCCAAGTGATATGAGAGAATCTCAACTTCGACCTGTCGGTAGAAATTAGCAAGACCCGAAATATGCGAAACTCATTAGAGTGGTTGGGCGACTAATCTGAATGACTTGGATCTTGGTTGGATCCACATGCACCCCTTTCATTAATAATCTCCTCCTAGATATTGAACACGGGTCATGCCAAGGTGCACTTCTCCAAAATGGCACACAACTTGTGTTTCCACGGTGTTTGGAGGACTTTTCGGATGTGGTGGAGGTGCTCTTCCCAAGTACGGTGAAGATCGGAATGTCATCCGTACACCAGCACCAAATGAGTTGGTGAATGCGTGCAAGATATCATCCATCAACCTCACGAAGGTACAACGAGAGCATTTGTCAACCCGAAAGGCATGACCAACCATTCGAAAATTCCCTCCTTGGCTTTGAAGGTTGTCATGCACACATCGAAAGGCAATTAGTACTTGGTGATACCCGGACTTCAGAGTCGATATTGCTGAAATATTGTACTTGGGTTAGTCCAGAAGGCCATCAATGCGTGGGATCGGTACCTATTATGGAAAGTGATCTTGTTTAGCACCCGATAGTCAATACGAGTCCGAAGTCACATCCTTCTTACGTACCCCAACACGATTGGGCTCCATGAGTGATGAACGCGTTGGATGTGACCTTTACCGTAGCGGCTCTGAGATACTGCCTCTTGATTTCATCATTCTTTAGAACGACGCTAATAGATCGGCCATTCGTTAGTGGTGCACTGAGGTCGGACAACGATGCTTAATCTGAGTAGTGCAAAGAACCCATAGGTGAGGTGAAGATGTCCACCAGCTGTACTTCTCCAAAAAAATTTCGGTTGTTGTTGTCGTGCGAGGAGCCTTGTTTGGAGGTCATGGCAACAATCTTCTTCTGCCACTGGGGGTGAGTCATCGGGGAAGCAAATATCTTGTTTTGGGAAATCAACTTACTCCATTGTTTTCTAGTAACCAAATGGATAAGCGGTAGGCGGTGGTACCTACGGTATCTATAGATTATTTCCCAAGTAACAATAACAACACGAGGCTAGACTCATACACAACATGTCGCTTCCCACCAGTATTGTTGGCCTAATAATACATCAAAAACATCAAGAGGAGCAATGTCACATAATACCTCATCCGTGAAGAAACAGTAAGTGTAAGGGAAAGTGACATTGCTCAGCGGCGAAGATCTTGTCCTTGGTGAAGCCACCCAATGGTCTATGGTTGTGGGTGTGTTGTGGTCGGCAAACCCCATTGTTTAAGGACATATTCTAAGATGAGCTTCTTTTGGCTCCCATTGTGGACAATTAAGCGCGGTGAGGAACCCTTTACTCACATCACCGGGAGTGGAAGGAGACGCTCCTCCTCTTTTGGATCTTACGGTTTCCTCCTTCTCGACCTTCACGGTGGCAACGGTGGCGTTGGGCTCCACATCAATAATTTTTCTTTACATTACCTTGTAAGGACCTAATTCGAGCGTCGGGAGCATGCATCTTATTAAGGAATCCCTCATATTGGCCACCATCGCTTCACTTGGCCCGACACTCACTTGTGTTGTGAGTGGAGCTCTTATGGAACTCACACAACCTTATCGTGTCCTTCTTTGGCTTCGTGGTGTTGTTCTTTTCTTGTGGCTTTAGCGAAAGGTTATCTTGGGCCACCATTACCTTGGCTTTTTCCTTTGTTCTACTGCTGGTTTGGGGGCACCTTTCCCTTTCTTTGATTTGCGGATACAAAGTCTCGCTGTACCGTTTGAATTTCTACTCAATCTTAACGCATACCGGTATGTTGTACCAAGCGAGAATCATCAGAACTCCATTTCCTCTTTAGAATATACTCCCAGTGTATAAATTGTGATACTTTAGCACTAAATGTTTCTCCGAATATTTGATACCCAAATTAGTGCACAAGAGTATGGAATAGGTGCTCCAACTCATGCACATCTTGATCCTTTATTCTTTGCGGTGGTCCATTATGTGCACTTGTCCTCATAGCTCCCATGGGATAGTAAATGTTCATTGATGGCATATCGAAATAATTCCAAGTGGGTATGGTTGAAAATAGAGAGGATTATTTCTCGTCCTTTTTCTCAAAGTAGGTTTCCCACTAGTCCTTGACATGGGGGGTAGCTTTCGAATTGAAAAAATAATTTTCTCACAGTCGGAAAAAGTGTAGACGAAAATATGTACCTAATACTCAACTTATCTATCCTACAGTTGCATTTATTTTACCTCAAATATGGGAATGTCAAAGTCTACTTGTACCTTAAAAGTCGCACCTCCATTAGTACATTGGATGCGGATGCGCGAGGTAGGTAGTCATTGAGGATACAGGCAAAATTCTCCATCAACACGCTCCTTTTTTTAGGGCCTCACAAAATATTTTGAAAGGTCTACCTTGTCCCTCATCCTTCTTTTAATCCCCCATGGGCGGCCATTGGGGTTTGTGAGGATGATCCACGGAACCACACCAGCCGATTGAGCCCTAACTCTTCGCCATATGAAGCCTAGGTGGGGACATGCAAAGAAAGGATCGAAGAAGTTAGACCACTTTGATACCTTGATCCGGATTTATTCAAGAACATAATAGAATACAAATATAACCATAAATATAAATATACGTGGAAATAACACTTCATTTCATTAATATCAAGCTGAGATTGCTTACATACCCTTAATGAAATAAACTAGCTAGGGCAATGGTAGCTTATCTCTTTGAAGAATCTTAAGCGGCTAAGCCTACGAATTGCATTGCAAGGAGGCTCAAGGAGTACTATTTATTATTTAGAAACAATGGAAATCCTAAACATCCAAAACCCCTAACCCTAGGAGATGAAAGCCAAACTTCTGGCCCCCGATTTTGGGTAAATTGGTGTTTCAACTTCTCGGAGCGTAACTTTGGCATACAATCTCCGTTTGAAGTGCACCATACCTCTTTAAAAATATATATTCAAGGACTACCTATTTCGATGTGAGAAACATCGGTCCATGTCTAAACCTTGCTCCCATTTTTCCCAAAAACTTCCTTAGGGCCTCAAAATGGCTGCGGAAGTTTAAGATTAAAAAACTTCTAAATAATGAGATTATCTTTGAAATTGAAAAAATGGAAAGAGATAAAGGTGGACCCCAGCCCCAGGAATAGGAATGTGGCCAACAATATCCACGGATCATTCTCAACCAAGGGCATTAGGGCAGGATTTATCACCTTGCAGTTTCTGACTAGAAGGCTTAGTTTTCCTTGGTAAGATCTTGTGTTGGATAATATTAATATCATAATATTTTAGATCACCATAGCTCCAGACAAACACATCATTGAACTCCTTCAACAAAATAATCTCTTCTGTTACTTTGGATGCTGCTTGATGTATTTGAGTAACTTCTCATCTTCGGGTCTTGCTGCTTCACCCAAATTTCACTCCTCAATGTTTGCTTATGTAGGTTCCATCTTTGGTTTTCGTACATCATTCAATCGAATGATTTCCTCAAAGGAATGAGTCCTATGAAAGGATGTTATCTTCTTTGTAGAATTTAGTACTTAAAATACTTCTTTTTAAGGTCTTTGTCTGCTCTCTATGTATAAATTTCATTTTACGACCAATATCAAAATTATAGGAAGTTCATTCCTAACAATTTTCTTTAATTGTTCTTCTTCATAATATAGGTCCATTGGAACCTTTAAACTCACCTGATTGCAAAGTACAATTTGTTTGTCGATATCAAAGAACTTTCATCTCTCATATGGAGATAGCTAGGTCGTTTTTGTCTACAGTGCTCTCTTCTTTGTTGAATCAGAAGTAGTTGACAATCACCATTTTAAAAAATGCTAACCCATTAGCAGGATATTTTGATTTCTTGACTATAGGGTCATACTCTTCAAATCTTTCAAGGTGAGGGCAACATTCTGTATGGTCTCAATATGGGATGCTTGGCTGGAATATCTCCCTTCTTGTCTAATAACCAACTCGGGATCATGAACATAAATTATTTAGGCTCCTAATCTCTTGAGTAGTTGTAAACCCAAAAAAGCCCTTTCCTATTCTACTATATTATTGCATTCAAGAAAATTTATTTTCCAAAAGGCAAGCCCTTTAATATGATTAATTTTTCGTTATTGCATACCCGGACCCCTGCTCAGGCCTTCTTTGCCCCACCAAAGACATAGAAATCATGTTCCAAAAGGTTTGATTCGGACTTGATACAATGCAATCTCGATTTTATCTACATGCTCCTCTATCTGGTCCTTTCTTCTCTAGATACTCAACTCATTAACATACTGTCATTACTGAAAATGAATGGGTAGAGGTAAGAATGAAAAAGGTAAGAGGTGCATGTGGTTTTTCTTGACTACTCACCATGTGTTTCATTTAAGTCTCCTACTTCAATATTCTTTGTGACAGCGCTAGTATGGTAGCATAGTCATATCCATTTGAAGGTCCCTTGAAGCTTTAGCTCCCCATTGTAGTAATCACCTTCTTCTACATTTAGGAGGATGTAATGACTATGTCCATCTCAGACTCCTTGTTGCGTATAAGGCCAGTGAACACATGATTTGTTGAGGCTTAGAAGTTGCTTAGAACTGAGTGGATAGTACAAGTCACCTTAGGGTCCTTATCTGAAGGCCAAGTTTCTCCATATTTGCATTTCGCATAATATTACTTAACCACTGAATCTATGGTATTATGGAAGATTTTATCATGAACAACTAAAGGCTGAGCTCTCTCTATAAATGAGGAAACCCACCTCCTTCACGGGATTTACCATCTCTTTAGCCCAAACAAATTTGGGTTTATC
This sequence comes from Pinus albicaulis, assembly GCA_034641835.2. Classification (NCBI taxonomy): domain Eukaryota; kingdom Viridiplantae; phylum Streptophyta; class Pinopsida; order Pinales; family Pinaceae; genus Pinus; species Pinus albicaulis. Next base: position 231,314,292 of record CM076580.1, read on the forward strand.
ACATCATTGGTGCATGAGTGTTCATCATTCTCTATATGTTAACCTTTAGAACTTGGGACCTATATACAGTCTTATTACCAATTGAGTGAGAGAAGTGAGATTTTTTTATTTTAAGAAATTTAAGTTCCAATGTGAAAGTGTATTAACTTTGGTAGATTTGAACAATCAATCTTTTAAGGCCTATTTTGCAATAACTTCAAATTGTTGACCTATGAAGGGTATACTTTGAGCAATTTGTGAGCCTAATAACTAGTTCCCAAAGTCTTCTTTATATATTTTTCTGAGATGTCAATTTCTTGTATTTTTTTTTTTTTAGAGGATTAGTTTAGGACATTTTAGCATAAATTACAGCATTTATTTCTTGGAAATATTATAATTTTTCTTGCTTACAAGTTTATTGTCTACACGCTCTTGATGGCATTCTCAAACCCCTGGTTATAATACTCGGTGGTGATTCTGCCCACTTTCTGATAAGAAAATAAACCTTGTTCTTCTTCGGTAAAACAAATCCTCTTCATTAATTCCACTAATTAATCTGACTTTCTTCAATTATTCTCACCACTCCCTCAATATTCATGTGACATAATTCTTGGAATGGTGGCCTAATTTATAGTGGAGCCTCATTTCTCTGTCTTATTTAAGGGGGGGGTTTCTTCTAAGGTTTTGGTTTCTATTTTGAGGCGGATGATTGTTCTAGGATAGATCCTCCTACGGTGATCCTCTCCGTCATTCTCTCCTGGTCTCACCGGGTTATCAATCTGGGAATCAAATGCTGAGCTCCAAGCTCTTCCCTTATAGTAATCTTCTATTCCTCATTCATCCCTCTTGCAGCAGGTTCGTTCTACATATTTTTTCTCTTGCATTTCTTCAGTAGGATCTCTTTCTCTAATGCGATAAGCATTTCTGATGAAAACCATTTGGAATTCTAGCTCAGGCTAGGCCTTGCTAGAGTTCATGTGAGCGAGGGTATGTTTTATATCCTGCTTAAACACAGCTGTGGTCTTGTTTCACTCTCTCCTTCACACTCCTCTTGATGTTTTTTTTCTTATGTCTACATTCAAAATTTGAAAAGAGTTTTTCTTAACGATCTGAACATGAATAATTGGTGAAGGGCGGGGAGGTCATGCTGGGCTATTCAGTCAAAGCCCTTCTGTATTTTCATAATTCCTCCCCCAAAATTGAAACAGCAGGTCAACTTGATACTTTCATCATCTCTCACAGTAGTCCAAAGGTGTAATTTTGTCAAGTTTTGTTAAGTAGGTTTAGGACTAGTTCCTTCAAAATGTGATATTTTGGACTCCATAATCCGTGGCATAGGCACCGAAGGTAGTGGTAGCATAATAGACATAAAAAGCTACATGATTGGTGATGGTGGGTCAGCAGAAGATATTTGACCAAGGGGAGAGACAGTTAATGGAAGGTGGAATGGTGGGGATATGAGTGGAGGAGTTTGAGCCTCTGGTAGAAATGTTCAAGGAAATGGTAGGGGCTATAGATACCCCCTCAGCGGGTTGATTGATGATGAGCAGGCCTGGAAATAATAGAGGGAGTTATTGTAATCCAAACGGACTCATCTATATTTATTTAGAGGTGACATCATCAATAGTTGAGTGAGTTACTACTAGATATTGAAAGGGAATCTAAAGTGTTACTTGGAGAAAATGAGAGGTCCAACTTGGGTGTATGTGGAGGCTTCCCAACTGGAATTTGTTGCTGGATAGATGAATTAAAAAAACATGCAGGTTTTCCAATTAAAGAATTCTAGATTACGAATAATAGTTTTTCAAATATAAATCAAGTGGATGTCTCTAAGTTACAAGTTTTAAGGAGGATATTGCCTTACTGTGAAGGGGTTTAAACAGATTTGACTCTACTGAGTTTTTTCTCTACTATTTCCCTACTGAATTTCAACTATTGCAGAAGGTTTGGTCAAGATGGAATCTGGTAAAAGGTTATTGAGGGCAAAAATTTAGACAAACCTAGATAGGCTAAAATTTTAAAAGCTGAAAGCCATCTTGGAAAATACTTAAATTACATATTTTAAGCTGAGGTTTTGAGTTCTAATGAAATATTCAGCTTCTTTAACTCCCTAGTATGAGTTTTATTATGTTGTGGCCCTATAATTATAAAATTGTAAGAATAAATGATAAGAGGACAACATCAAACCCTTTGGAATCAGACCTAACCTAGACTCTTTTCAAAGGCTCCTATTTTTATGATTCACTTTCAAGTCTGAATTTATCATCTAATATTAGGCTAGTTATAGAATTTTGAGGGCTACAGTTGGTTATTATATGCAGTTGAATGGGGTAATTTGTGTAACAATCAACAGGGTATGGAGTCATAAAAAAAAGTTGGATTGTTCATCAGGGTACAAGAATCCATGAGGAAAGCCTTCATCTCAGTGATCTTACGTCTTGTGAATATGAGATGAAATAAGTAGATTTGATATAAATAAAGATAAATTAAAGTGTACTTTAACTATATGAAGAAAACATTATCTGAGTAACAGATAGAATGAAGAAGTTCTCTCTCAAGAAAATAATGATCCTAAATTTATGTTTCTGATACATAAAGTGATACAACATCAGAAGAATAAAACCCATTTAACAGAGGAAAAAACATTATCTCTTTATAGCTCAAAATCAATAGCCAAACCAGTCTCATTAATGATGCCCAACTCCAATTTACGATTAACTCCATTAGTTCTTACAACGCAGAGTATAACAACGTCAACATGATAATGAAAATTCATGCAATACTGTATGAAAAATGCATGGACTGCCCCTAATCCTTTATCGACCTTCATTAATTACAATCAAAATCAATGAAAAGTGTATGCTCTGAGCCTGGAACAAAGAAAATATTTGACAAAAAACTTCCTATAGAGTCAATTTTAATTATTCATGATACAAAAGTTGATTGATCTTAGCTTGGAAATCCAAAAAGTGGCATGAAGGTAAACTAGAATCAAGTTAGAAGAAAGGAAATGATGCAAATTGACTCTAAACATTTATTACTTTTGGTCTCTCTATTTGGATCATTATAGAATGACGTGATGCTAGCACTTCTAAATAAATGGAAAATTAGTTGTCTTTGATGCATGCCATGCCTTTCACATCTTTCTTACGAGGCATGTTTCTTAAATGTATCTCTTTCTAAACCTATAGCTATCAGGATGAGATAAGAGGAGAACAAAGAAATGGAAATTCCATGGATCCGCACTAAACGAAGGGAAATGATAGAGGAAGATCACGACTAGTGAAGAACTGAGTCAAAGGAGAAATGCTGTCAGTCACCTGAAGTCGACAAATCTTCTTTGGTAAGCAAATGGATCTTCTGCGCTCCTTTTTGTACCACCTGCAAAGTAATGCTACGAATATTACACCTACAAGAATTATGACAATAACACACAGATTAAACTCTGCGGTTATGTGATTTTGGCTTTAAAACATCAATTTGGTAGAGTGGGTGGCGCGGGTCGCTGGATAATGACACAGCCCATTATGATGTAATGACTATGTTGTTGAAGTCATGATGTGATGGGATGGAGGAATAAGGCGAGAAGATGTGGCAAGAAGGTGGGCCCCGACCTGCCTGCTAGAAAATCGCAGGTGCAGCTTTTGTTCCATGAGAGGCGGATGCAAATGTTAAAACCTACAATGTGTGATGGTGGAAAAGGTGACATGTGTGGCGGAGGTGAGGAAGGCCTATATGGAAATCTCAATTCAGAAGTTTTAATGTTTGAGGAAAGTGGAGAGGTAAATTTTAAGGTCGGAGATGTGTGAAGTGCGATGGCCGGGGATGATGCAGCAGGAAAGGCAACCTTGCCCGCGGCCTGAGATCGCGGACTTTGTTATGAGCAACGGGGAGGTGAATGTTAAACTTTTTGATTTGCGTTGTGCGATTAAGGTCCCACCAGTATCACGGATCGCACTTCGGAGCTTTTAACCTAATCTTGCGCGCTTATCCTTCCAAAAATTGTGATTTGCAATGTGCGATTGGGATTCAGAGCTTATGGGGCTTAGGATAAAACATAGGCACACGATAATGCCTCAAATTATTTTGAAATATTTGTAAGTCCCTAAAAATTCAAAATGTAACCCTTCTTTCCAATCCTTTGAGTGCAAGCGTCCTTCTTTAATCTTTAGCCTTCCCACCATAGCAAAAAAATGGAATTTTGATGTTGTACCTTATAAAACGATCTTTGCATTTTTCTTTCATTCTTTACTATCAATGTATCTACCTACCCAAACTATAAATCTAACAATTTTTTTATTCCTTTTAGGTGCATTTAGTCTTGCAAACCCTAAAACCTTTTCTTTGAACTTCTAACCTACCCCCTATCCCTTAGTTCTCTATTGGTCTAGATTAAGTTGTTGAACCAACGTCATTTTCTATATCTATTGAAATGCATCCAAGATTAAACGAGTTTGGAAAATCCTTATTTTATAACCTATTAGCAGAAAATTTAGGATTGTACAATCATGTTTAAACTTTATGATTGAACAAGCCTTTCTAAAAAGTAGTGGCATTTTGATTTGCAACTCTTTAGAATTATTCAATTTTTTGTGGCGTTTTCTTTTCCTTTTTACACCCTCTTTTTTTCCTTTTTTCTTTTTTTATTTTTATATTCTTTGAAATTATTTTTAATAATGAACTATATGTACAATATGAAAATTTTCAAGTAAGAAATACACGATAGCAACATGCATATTGTAAATTACAAGACTCTAACACAAGGCAAACCATGGTATCTTAGTCAACCATGGTCCAACATACACATTGTGAAATATTGTCTCAATATGAAAATAAACCATGGTGAACCATTGTCCAATATTGCATTGTGACAAGGATTGTCTCAATATGAAAATAGAGCTACTAGATTTGAAGCTTCGTCTGTTAAAAAATTTGATGAAATATTGTCCTCAATGTGAAAATCAATGATGGATGGTTAGCTATGTTCATTCCAGGAGTTTATAATATTTATCTTAGTGTTTACCTAACATGATTTTATAATAATAATCCTTTGTTTTTTTATTTCTTATTCCTCTTCGATTTATAATATCAATCACTTAGGTTTATTAATATAGATTCAATATTTTTAGGGAATAAATATTATTCATAGAGTTTATAATATAAATACTAGGGTTTCATATAACTAACTTGGAGTTTAAATATTAATATTAAGTTTGGTATAAATACCTTGGATTTATAATCATGGAAAGCCATGGTGTCGTCATCAACCATGGTCAATCATAGTTAACCATGGTCCAATCACATAGGAACAAAGGTTGTATCAACCTTGAAAATTCAACCATGGTAAACCATGGTCAATCATATTAGACCATGAATTTACAGCAGTCCAATGTTGCATTGTGATATGTATCAATATTAAAATTGATCATGGAAAAAGATGAGTACAACATCATTTTGTGACAAATATTGTCAATACATTAATCATACATGGTTAACCACAATCGTGCATTTTTATTTCGTGTTTTTTAATATTTAACATAAGGTTTGTATACATTGGTTTATAATATTTGTTTAGTCAATTCAGTGTCTTGAATTGATAGCATAAATTATCGACCAGGGCTTATGTGATGAGGTATAGTTGCACTATGTATTGCCTAAATATCCTTATTCTTATTTCATTGTTTTCAATATTTTGTTGATGTTTTTGAGTTTTATGTTTAGATTTTAGTATTCTAATCTATGTTCAAAATAATGACATCAAATCTATGATAGAAAAGAGAAAGAAAAGAAAACCTTAGACTCAAAAAGTGTAATTGTAAACGAGCATTTTAATCCATGGATGTCCAAGGTTGCAAATGAACATGAAATGTAACTCAAGACATTATAATTCAACCTAATCCTTTTGAGTAGAGGTTTATTGGAATAGTTTGTAGAAGAGATTGAACTCCAATGTGATGAGGATCTTCCTAAAAATATACAATGACTTAGAATATTGTAGTGCAATATTATTCATATATTAGTGATATTTTGGAACGAGTTTGAAAGAGAATTGCCACAATATGCTAAGGATATCTATGAACATTTCAACTTCTTATGTTGTTACGGCTAGGTCTTATTCAACGATCGGGAGATGTATTGGAATAGTTCATTGAAGGAGACTAGATATAACAAAATAAGGATCTTCTATATGGCAATAACCCAATATTACAATTAGGTCTTTACTGCTGATTTAGAGATTCTGCTTAAGGACGGTTTGAGAGAAGACTTCTTGTAAAAATATGAGGATCTTCAATCCAACCTAATTTGTCATCTACCAAAACCAATCCTATTCAGTCAACGGTGATATGTGGGAAAACCTTTTAGAGAAAAAGAGTGGTTGTGGGGGATAATTAGAAAAACTTTAAATCTAAATGGCAAAACTTAAAGTGTTGGTAACTCAGATGTCACGGTAAATCCATTCAATGAATAGTGATATATTGGAAAGATTTTAAGAAAGGACTAATTATAACATCATGAGGATGCATTGTTGAAAAAACAAAGAAAGACATCTTTGGAAGATACAAACTCTGAAAGCTTGTCTAAGTGAGAAATACAACAACACATAATTAAAAGTTACTTATCTAGAAAGCACATGGAAGCCTCCTTTAGATAGCAGGGGCCTACCTTTATCAGAAGAGTTAACTTCTGAAATACTTAACTCCTTAATCTTGTCTTCAACCATGACATCAAAGTTATGCTTCTTCTTATTATCAAAAATACTTCAAAATAGAGTATCATAGGTTTGGAAAATAATAGTTAACTTGTTCCCTCGGTCTTGCAGAATAAATTTGTAGGCAGTTACATACATTGTTCTTCAGTTAAAGTAGGCATAGGTGTATTCCTAAATTCAAAATCAAACTAAAACTCTTTGCTAGGACTTGTGATTTTTCGAAAGCAAATCGAGGTCTTATCATATAAATGCAGAATCATGGACTCTTGGGTTTGACCACATGCACAAGCATCTCCGGATTTTGATTCAGCCTTTGTGGATGACAAGGAACAATGTAGGAAAGATTTAGAATCTAACCTTCACTCCCTCTTTTTTAGATGACACCTATGTATGTTCAAACACCAAAATAGCTCAGAATGTAAGCGGCTACAAAAATGGCCACATGATTTCTGCCAGCTAAAACTACTCGAGAAATCATTAAGACAACAAAAACCACAAAAAGTACAAGAGATTGATCACTTCATACATTGTAAGTGATTTTAACAAATCTTATTGATCTTTTGGGTATATAAATGACAAAAGGAATGATAAGATAAAGAGGATTTGGAAAGGAGAAGACACTTTTAGGGGCTCTTAAACACCTACTGCAAAACTTTGCATGTCCTCATGCAACAATTCCCATTGTGCGATACCTCTTTATGAAATCTAACCTTGTTTTCTGCTTATTCGTGTTCTTGCATCTGGTTTCCCACTCATGAGTGGTGCCCAGACCGGATTAATACCGTTCCTGTTCAAATTTCTGTTCATACTTTCTTCAACTGCTTGTTTGCTTTATATAATCCTTCTGATTTCTGAAAGAGTACTATTAATTCTACCTTTCAATTTAACACTCCATAAATTTCATTTTCATTCTTAATATGGTTATTAATTATCTCCAATTCATAATTGTCTTTTTAATTTTTCAATTGGAAGTTCTTTCATAGGTAGGGACCTTTATCTATTCTCTTGAGCTTTTCTCTCTAATGATTCCATGGTCATAAAACTACAACTGAGCTGGATCTACATGCGGGAGTTCTTCTACTTTTGAGCTTTATTCATATTGGTCTATAGGATATACGTAAATTTAGAATTTGAATTTGAACTTCTTCTTCTTCAATGTTTATGATTTAGTTCCTTTAATACATGTCTTTTTTCATCATACTTATGTAAACTGGAACTTCTCCATCAATTTAGGTGGATTTTCATCTTTTACATCATCTTCTTCAACACATATATTTCATTACTCCCTCTTGCTTTTATTTCTTGATTTGTTTCTGATTTTTACCAATTTCTCGGATATTATTTCATGCTTGTCTTCTTGTGTTGATCTAAATGGAAAAACTTCAATAGTTTTAACATCCTCTCCTCTCTTACTTCTCATGTTTTTCTTTGGACAATGTTTCTTTAGGTTCTTAAAAATGGTTCCTCAGGGAGAATTCATCCCAATTATCTCTATCTTCTTCAAATGAAACTCAATTAACATTTTAATTTAAGCCCTTGATGATATCAAGGTAGTCTCACCGCTTCAAGCCTTTTGAACATTTGAACATCCTTTTTAAACTATTAAGTAGGAAAAAATGGCAGATTTATTTCTTCATCTAGAAAATTCATCATGAGCCTAATGTGATAAACATATAAAGTGCCAAATCTACCTTCACGGGTTTATGAACTTTTGTAAGATTAATAACATATTCCTCCATTTATTCTTCAAAGCTAAACTAGGAATACCTTTCTTAAAGCTTGTGATGTCCACTACCTGGGTTTTCAACATTTGTCTCCAAGCCTCATTGTGAAAATATTTGTTTTAATATATTCTCCCACTGCCTTGGTAGCTTTGTTGCTTTCTGTTGTGCCGAAAGACTTCGTGATGGAGAATTTGATATCCCAATCTACACTTCTTCTCCATTGAATGGTACGGCAAATGACTTTGTGATTTCTTTATGAAACCCAGTAAATTTCTCTATAAAACTCGGCCATCTGACTGTTACCAATATGCCCTTTGATGGGGGTATCCTTCCAAATACTTCAGGTTCCAATTAGCTCGACTAAAAATAAGCCCCATTTCTTCTTGATGAAAATTGTTTCTTTCTCTGGCTTCAATTCCTTGCTATGTTCCTATTCCTAAAGAAAAATCAAGTGTGAAGGGTTTTCTTGCCCTAAAGTGACTTCTCTATAGATGAGGGTTTAACTCGGAAGAGATGGTAGTGAGTGGGAGTGAATGGAACAGGGTAGTGGTAAATCATAAAGGATAATCGGAGTATAAGAAGAGTTTGTCTGTGGAATGAATAGTAATGAAGAAATATTTTATGAAGATTTCAAAAATCATCAATGAATGTCTGATATTCCACAGTGGCTTATTACAATGGTCCTTCTAGTGTAGTAGTTGGGTATGGAGAGCGGGGTAAAGGGATTTGGTCAAGCAATGTAGATGAAAGCAGTAGTGGTTTGATCAATTCAAATAATAAATAATTTAGGAAAACATATGACTAAACATATTATACCTTTAATGACTTACTATCAAAATAATTCATGCAATTCTACCCTTGGCCTTTTGGGTACTTTGTCTTTTATTTGAAATATATTGATCCTTTAGGCTCCATAATCTTCTTTGATTATTCCTCATTTCTTTGAAGTAGTTTTAAGAATCAATTGGCTGCATAATGAATCTGAGTACAACGAACGAAGAACAGCTACGAATATTTTGTAAAATTTTGAAATATAAATGGAATGGAGTGAAGGCCATGGATGGAATGAATATGGAATGGAATGAAGTGGAATGTGGATGGAGTGAGGTATGAGATGAATAATGGATAAAGTGAGACATAGATGAAATGAATGAAATGTATCATTAACATATGAAGTAAATCTACAACTTATGTGGTTTTATCCTGCCTAATTGCAAAAAAGAACAATTTTGAAAATCTAAAGTGTCGAAAAACAACGATTTTCACCTTAGATTTTTGTATACTTATGCCAATCAATGATTGGTTTCATGTTATATATATATATATATATATATATATATATATATATATATATATATATATATATATATATATATATATATATATTAATTATTATTTTTCTATTTTTTTTTATATGATTGAAGAAGAATACAATTAAGTTAGTGAAGAAGAAGGATTCTTCTTCACTAACTTCATATCAATGTTATCTTGAAATTTCTTGACAAATTCCTCTCTTGAAAGTGGCTTATGATACAATTTCAGTCTATGTCCTTCGAAAACTACCTTTCCCTCATCTGTTAATAGATTTTTACGTTGCTCCATTTTCAAGATTTTTACAATCCTCATATGGCCCAAACCAATGAATACGAAATTTACTTTGAAAAATTCTTCAAATTTGAATCCAATGAAGGCAGTCACCTTCTCTAAATTTCTTTCCTTGATGCAATTATCATCTAGTCCTTTTGTTGAATATGCTTTCTCTGGAATTTTGCATCTTGTACGATCTCTCAACTCATTAATTTGTAATTTGTGCCTTACATACTTCTGGTACAGTCAAGTCCCAATTTGGAATGCCATTTTGAAAGTTTGGATCTGAAACTCTGTGGGGAACAAGACTTTTCCATCAAGCAAGTTCCGCCGAGGTGTGACTGTTGTGGCTTCTCATGTGTGAGTTCGCAGGCCCACAAGGCTTGGAAGCCTTCTTCTTAATCTCTCACCATTGTAAATGAGCAGGTCTTTGTTAGGATCCCTTCAGCTGACTTTATTGTTGATCCCTTGCCCATTTGTATCAGAATGGTAGAGAATCGGTACTATGTTGAGTCCCTATATCACTAGTATAGCTCCTTATTATTGTTAGTGTAAACCCCTTATTGTTATTGTTGTGCCCTTGTAACCCCCATTTTTTTATTATTGTGCCTTAAATTATTATTGTTAAGGTCGGCTAGGATTACGTGCATTTTTAGGATACATTATGGCCCCATGGACTCCTATATATAGAAAGGAGAGTTTTGTGAACTGTATCATCCAAAGAATTGTTCATTCATGTAATGTATTGGAGGTTGCCCCCTCGAGTGGCTTGTTTAAGACGTTGATATCTCTTTTTCTTCTCTTTTTGGAGTTGGTTACACAACATTTGGTATCGAACTTGGGATTCTAGGGTTTCGCTGCTCCAAACGAGGGTCATCATTGAATTTTTCGCTATAACTTTTTTTCTACGAAGTTTCGAAAGTGAAAGTTTTGGTGCAACTGAAATCTGAGGAGATTATACAAAATTTGACTAAGTTCGCAATATTTTCAGAATATCATCAATGGAAGTTAGGCCTTTTTTGAAGCTCCTAATGAGGTCTGCGTGGTATTTTCGTGTAAAAAATTTTTCTACGAAGGTTGGGAAATCTGAAATTCATTGTGGTGCATAGCAAATCTGAGGAAATGCGTCAAAGAATTTCAGAGCTTGGTTCGCAATATGTTTGGAGATATGATCTGTGGAAGGTAGTGATTTTTGAGCTCTTGAATTTCATCTCAAAGAGGTGATCGTGGGAAAAGTTCAATAACTCTCTCTCAGAAGGTGGTTGGAGTACCATAAGTGGTCGCAAGTACACGGTCTGTAGTTTCTTGGATATCAATTTCAGAAGCGAATAATGAAACAATGACACGTGGCAAGTCGTACAAGTTCGCTCTCTTGGAACCGATCCAAATTAGGTGGAGGTCATTGTGGAGGTGGACACAAATTTGTCTTGGAGAATCCAAATCAGGTCAGACCCATAGCATTTCGCGCAGGAGAGGGCTACTACGGGGCTGAGATTTGGAATCTCAGAGAATTTTCAATTCTGAGAGATAATTCAATTTCAATATCGAGCTCCTAAAAGCTAGTAAAGGTGTGTATTTTTTTTTTTCCGAATTACATAAGTCTTGTTGAAGAATCAAGTTGAATTGATTCAAGAACAGCACTGTAGAATAGATATCTATCTTGGATTTTAAAATGGCCCACAAAGAATTCCAACACCGGTAAGCCTTAGAAGGCTCTGCCGACTCATGAAAGTGAAAATTGCCATACAATCTATCAAAATTACAAGAGCAAATGCAACGGTTTTCACTCTCACCAAAACAACAAAATGAAATGGAAGTTTTGAAGAAAGGCATGGAAGTGAAGATGGACGGTTTGAAGAAAGGCATGGAAGCTAAAATGGATGGCTTGGAAACTAGAATGGATGGCGTGGAAGCTAAGATGGATGACATGAAAGACAACATGAAAAACATGAAGAGTGATCTAAAAGCATACATGGAAGGCTTGATGACAAGCTTAAAGCAAATGATTCCTAATGTGGTGGAAATATGAGGAGAAGAACCTCATGATGAGAACAAAATAAATGTTAATCATGATTTCATAAACTCAAATGTTGGCGGGAAGAACCACCATATTCCAAAAATGGATATGAAGAAGTTTGATGAAAGGATCCGGTAACATGGATACTACGGATGGAGCAATATTTTGATCTCCATAACGTGCAAAAACACACAAAAGGTACGCATTGCAACTTGCCCAGAACAAAATACATTTGTATAGTATCAATGGCTTTGCTCTAGTAAAAAAAATTGTCGCAATTAAAATTTACGGAGGGAAATGATAACGTATGAGATACAAAAAGTAACACCTTCTTTACCCAATTGATAAATGCGAAACAAAAAGGGTTGAGTAGAAGAGTGACACATTGAGGACTTTTAAAATTGAATGTGCAGGGTAAGCGAGTATTCCCGAGAGGGACACGGGGATTGATCTCTTCCTAGGCACTTTAAAGGATAACATCCAACATGAAGTTCGGCGTTTGGAACCTGATTGTTGGGAGAAGGCGCATTCAGGTTGGCAAGAAAAGTTGAATGTAAAATTGGCGACAAGGAAGCCTAACCTCAATTCTATAAAGAAGGAAGTGTTCTCATGGGTACTACAGCTACAAGGTTGACACCACCCACGATTACTTGGAAGAAAAAGAAGGAAGCTTACCGCTAGGTTATTGATAGCAAATATTTACTAAGTTCATAGTGTGCTGAAAGAGAACTATTTTACCGCCAGTTGTTGAAGAAAATTAACAAGAGAGGATATACACGGAACCACCCCTAGAAGAGGAAGAAATGAATCAGACCCTCTCATAGGTAACGTACTGGCGGGAATTACCACTCCTCCAAACTCTCAGATAGAAGGGACATATAAAGAAAGAAAGGGTAATAGTGTTGATTGATTCGAATTGCTTTATAATTTTATTCATTCTCAAATTGTCAAAATTAAGTGTTTCCTATGTAACAAATTCTGATGGTTACAATGGAGGAACTATAAATTGCTCTGGAAAATACCATAATATCAAGTTAATATGAGAGAATATATTGACTAAATTATTATCATTCCTATGGAAGTCTTTAAACGTTGTACTAGGAGTACAATGGTTACAATCTTTGGGGACGGTAGCTTTTAATTTTCAAGAACTTTTCTTGAAATTTTTTTTGAAGAAAAAATCCCGTTACGGGGTATTGGGGAACGGGGAAGGAGAACTAAGCTCTAATGTCATGACAAAGCTTCTAAAGAAAACGTGAGAAGTATTCCATAATTGTACTCACCAGAAGTTCCAACATCAAAATCATCTATTTCTGCACATCTCCAACAAGTCTTGGAAAATCATTCCAATTGTTTGAAACTCCCAAAGGACTCCCACCTATTAGTGATCATGATCATGCTATTCATTTGATTCAGGAAGTGTTCCTCCAAACATCCGGCCTTATAGATATCCTTACTTCCAAAGAGAGAATTGAGCCGTATGATTGCAGAAATGTTAGAAGCGGGTATAATTCAACCCGATCAGGATTCTTTCTCGGCTCTACATAGTGGCTGGTACACAGAAGGATGGATCATGGCGAATGTGTCAGTTATAGGGAGCTCAATAAGCTCACCATTAAAACAAATTTCCCATTCTGTGATTGATGAATTATTGGATGAATTACATGGAGAAATGTATTTTGCAATTGGATCTTCGTTCAAGATATCATCAAATTAGAATGAAGAAGGCGAATATTCCAAAAGCAACATTTGACTCGCTGAGGTCATTATGAATTTTTGGTCATGCCTTTTAGCCTTGCAATGCACCTTCTACATTTCAGGAGTTGATGAATTCCATTTTCAAACCCTTCCTTAGAAAAATTTGTGCTAGTATTTTTTTGATGATATACTAATCTACGGTAAGGTGTTGGAAGGATCATGTTGAACCTGTGACGGTGTGCTCAAACTCTTGCGGGAGAAACAGTGTATGCAAAAAATCCAAATGTTTCTTTGGAGTACCGAGGTGAATATGCGGATGTATTATCTCACGAGGGTGGTAAAGTAGACCCTAACGAGGTAGCCTTCAGGCCAGTTCCCACAACCTTAAGCAAGTTGCGAGGATTTCTTGGAGTTAACGGGGGTATTATCGCAAGTTTGTTAAGAATTATGGGAGAATAGCGGCACCTCTAACAACATTATGAAAGAATGCATTTTCATGGACTCTGAAGCAACTAAGGCCTTTGAAGAAATGCAGAGGCAATGTACTTACAATAACAGTCTGTCCCGGACTTCACAAAAACCCCATTGTGGAATGTGATGCCTCGAGATAGGTGCTGAGTTTTAATGCGGGAAGGAAGACCCATTGCTTTTGAAAGTCGATCCCGATCAAGGAAAGTATTTACGAAGCCTATTTATGAGAAGGAAATGTTAGCAATACTACATGCACTAAAGAAATGGTAAGAACTTACCTAATGAGGAAGAACACTGGGTGAAAACTGATCCTGATAGTCTTAAACACTTTTGGAACAAAGACTATATTGAAGAAGCAATAAAATGATTCTAAGATCTTGATTTATGACTTGAAATAATCTACAAAAAGGAAAGATGAATGTTATTCTGAATGCACTCTCAAGAAAGAAGAATGAGGAGTGGAAGCATTACTTTGTGCCATTCTATTATCAAGCAGTTGATTAACACGACAAGAAGATGAATGGAAGAAGGACAAAGATGTATGGATACTCATTCAAAAGAGACAGATCAATACATCGATGGCATTTAAGTTGGAAAAATGATTCCTTATGGTACAAAGATCGCTTATATCTTTGTAAGAATTCCCAAAATAAAACAAAGGTCTATGCAGGTGCACACTTCTCCTTTAAGAGGACACCAGTTCCCCAGCTTATCACGGGGGTGAAGAAGAATTTTTTGGGATGGCCTTAATCGATATTCGAAGATTTGTGGTGGAATGTTTGGTTTGCACGTGAGAATAAAGTGGAAACAATTAAGACCCCGGGACTTCTACAACCTTTATCCATTCCAAGTCAACGTTGGGAGGAGATTTCAATGGATTTTATCACAGGTTTACCTAAGTCTGAAGGAAAGAGTGCCATCATGGTGGTAGTTGATAGACTTACCAAATGCCCTTTTAGCCTTTATCTCATCCTTAAAGAAATACGGTTGCTACTACATTTATGGACAGAATTCAAAAGCTACATGGAAGCCAAGGTTATTGTGAGCGACGAGAGGAGATCCCATTTTCTTGGAAATTTTGGACGGAGTTATTTTCTTGTTTGGGTACTCAATTAGCTCATAGCTCATCTTATCATCCTCAATCAGTGAGTCAAAGTAGGATAGTAATAAATGTTTGGAAGGATATCTTCGTTTTTTTGTATCTAATAAACAAACACAATGGGTCAAGTGATTACCTATTGCTAAATGGTGGTATAACACTTCCTTCCATACTGTAGCAAAAATGACCCCATTTATGGCACTTTATGGATATCATCCACCATCCATCACATCATCTTTAAGGGAAAATTCAGAGTTCAGGCAAGGAAGATCACTGAGCATATGACAAAAGTTCTCAACTCTTAAAGATTAACTTTGAATTTGGCCCCAAATGGAATAAATATGGGCAAGATCCAACATCATGTGAGAGAAAGTTTGATCATGGGAGATTGGGTGTTTACGGCTAGAACCATACAAACAAATGTCCCTCAAGAAGCAAACGAAGAAGGGATAATAAATTATCGCCAGAACACTATAGATCATACAAGTGTTTAAAAGATTGGTACTATGGCATACAAATTCGAACTACACGAAAGCTGGCAAAATTGTCCAGATTTCCATATTTCATCATAAAAGAAGGTTATAGGTAGAAATCTCAGTTCATGATGTGCAGAACTTGATGGGGAATGGAAAATCATGTTGGAGACACAGAAGCATTCATGGAAAAAGAACTCAACAACTACGGAATCAATCAATTTCGAGAGTATCTCATCAAGTGGAAGAACTTACCCAGAAGGTCACATGGGAGGATGAAGATTTTATACGGAAGCACCCGGAGCTACTCAAGTGTTGAGGACAACACTTTTTGAAGGAGAGAGGCATGTTAGGTCCCTATATCACTAGTATAGCCCCTTATTATTGTTAGTGTAAACCCCTTATTGTTATTGTTGTACCCTTGTAACCCCCATTTTGTTATTATTGTACATAAGTCTTATTGTTAGGTCGGCTAGGATTACATTGTGGCCACTAGGATTACATTATGGCCCCATGGAATCCTATATATAGAAAAGGAGGTTTGTGGTGCTTATATCAAAAAAATTGTTCATTCATGTGTTGATTTCCCCCTCGAAGTGAGCGGCTACAAGGGCGTTGATATCTCACATTCTCTTTTTGGAGTTGGTTACACAACATTTTATGTCTCTAATCTTATATTTTTCTACCATTTGCTCCACTAGCTTTGATGTGAATTGAGCTCCTTGATCTATAACAATTTCTCTTGGGACACCAAAACGAGTAAAAATATCCTCAAAAATAAAATTGACTACAGATGATTAGGTAGCGAAAGTAATGGTTGGCCTCTACCCATTTTGGTAACATAATCGGTACAAACTAATATATATTTCTTTTGTCTTGATGGAGGATTAATAGGTCCTACGAAATCCAAGGCCCATTTCTCAAAGGGTTCAATATGCACTTGAGGTTGCGGAGGGCATGTCACACGAAGGAAAGGTTTCCCTACCCTTTCGCAAGACTGTCACACCTTTTAAAATACTCTTTAGCATCCTTAAAGAGGGATGGCCAATAATATCTAAATGAAGGATCTTATAAGTTTTCCTCTTATCAGCAAAGTGTCCACCACATGGTTCATCATGACATGCCTTGAGAATCCTCGGGCATCTCCATCTTCTCGAACACATATTCAGTAGTGAAATCTGGACCTATTTTGTATAACTCATTAGCAATCCATGAATACTCACTATCATAAATGATCTTTCTTTTATCTCTTGTATTCATAATTGAAGAAATTTTCTAAACTAGATAGTTAGCAATATCAGCAAACCAAGGATTTTGAGCGGTAATTGCAAAGAGATATTCATCGAAGTTATCTTCAGAAATTTAAAGATACGTCTTTAATGTTTTGGAGTCTAGATAGAAATCAGCTAGTGTATTTTTTTTCCACAGGCCTATCTGAGAATAGTGATGTTGAGTTCTTGTAAAATCAATAGCCATCTTGTGAGTACACCGTTATTAATTGATTTCTTCATTAGGTACCTAATCGCAAAGTGATTTGTGTGAACAAAAGTTACATAGCTTGTTATATAGTGTCCAATTTATTTATGGCATGAACAACAACTAAGAACTCTTTTTTCGATTCTGATATAATTTAACTCTGAAGGAGTCAAATTTTTACTTGTATAGTAGATGGCATAAGGAATCGAACCTTTTTTTGTCCCAATACGGCTTCT
Source organism: Pinus albicaulis (assembly GCA_034641835.2). Classification (NCBI taxonomy): domain Eukaryota; kingdom Viridiplantae; phylum Streptophyta; class Pinopsida; order Pinales; family Pinaceae; genus Pinus; species Pinus albicaulis. Next base: position 231,331,761 of record CM076580.1, read on the forward strand.
AAAGTTGTATACGAGGCATCTATTGAAATATGAAAAGGTAATTTCCGGTTAAGGTCCCCTTAAAATAGGTGCTTTAGAGATTTTTGTTTTCAAGGTTTCAACGCTAACTGTTGGTGAGAAGTCTAATTGAATTCATAGTCCTTGGTAAGTAATTTAAAAAGTGGAGATGCTATCTTTGTGAAGTTTCTATGAATCTCTAAATACCACGCCAAATCCTAGAAAACTCCTAACATATTTTTGACAACTTGGAACTAGTAGTCTGGAGATGACTTCAACTTTTGACTTATCAAATTGATCCCTCTTTGAAATGTGATGTCCTAGAACAATCCCTTAGGTAAACGTCATCTTACTTTTCATGAAAGCAATGAAAGATTTGCTTCTTTACATATTTTTAAAAAAATTTCCAATTTTGCTAAGGCTTCTTCAAATGTGTTTCCATAGACTATGAAGTCATCCATGTATACCTCTACACAGTCATGTATTAGATCTGAAAATATTCCTAATATTGCCCTTTGGAATGTTGCAGGTGCATTGCATAATCAAATGGCAATACTCGGTATGTTTTATCAGTACCCCAAGTACGAATGAAATGTGGTCACAGCTTGATCTCAAGTGCTACTTGAATTTGGTTATAACCCTTGAACCATCCAAAAAATGAAAAGTACTTCTTGCACACTAATGTGTCTAGCACATGATCTATGAAACGTAAGGAAAATGGTCTTTAAGAGTAGCTTTATTCGGTTCTCAGAGGTAGTCAATACATACCTACATTTTCCATTCTTCTTGGGTACGATTACAAAGGAAGACCCACTAACTATCTGAAATGGGATAAATAAAATTGACATTTAACAATTTCTGCCAATTCTTCTTTAACAATCTCCCTAGTTTGGATTCATCCTTCTCTGAGGTTGTCTGATTGGTTTAAAATTTTCCTCTATATGAATATGATGAGTGCAAGTCTTAGGATTGATCCCTTTCATGTCGGTGTACTCCCAAGCATATGTAGAAAGATGTCTCTGTAATGTTTTGACTGGCTTTTCTTGTGGAAACTGCTACTGGATTTGTTTATGTTTAAGTTTTTTCCTGGGAATATTTCAATTAACGGAGATGCCAAATTCTTCCATGGGAAGTAAAGAGACATACGATAACGTGGTAAAGAACTCAAATATTGATTCTTCCGAAATTGTTCACCTTTAAATTATGAAGATTCTTAATTTTCCAATATTCGGAAGATACGACTATCTTCACTAATTTAAAATAGTGAAGAGAGGTTATATATCTCTTCTTCATCATCAATCCATTGAGTGTCATCTAATTCTACTGATTGTTCTTCTTTGGAGGATGAGTAAATTTCTTGGTTGAACTTCCATCGAGTATACTACATATCTACGGCTAATGAAAGCATCAGAAACCCTTGTATAACCAGAGTATTCCTAATATAATAGGATGTCCTCCTACATCATTTTTAGGAGTTAGGATCATGAAATCCATAGGATACTCCCGAGAATATGAGACCACAGATATTCTATTATCCCATACGGGTTTAGTCAAGATCTATCTGCTAATTGCTTGATGTGGGTGTTAAAAGAAGATTAGGAAGTTTTAGTTTTTCCATGATTTGCCTACTCCTGTGATAGCTCTCACCTTCCTAAATCAATGAGTATTATTCCAAATTTCAATTCCATTGATGTGTATTCGACAATATTTGGATTTCCTGGTCTAGATACTTTGGAATGGCAATCTTAATATCATTATATCACTATTTTTCTACCAGTTGTATTTTCTTTTGTATATTTTATTCTTTTTCCTATTTTTTTCATACTAAACTCCTTTATTGTTTTTGCTAGATTGAGTTCCTTGATAGCTTGTAATAATGGAATTTCAATACAAACATTTCTTAACTCATCTAGAGTCATAGTTAGGCATCATAATTTGTTTCTCTACACCCCTATCAACTTGTAATCTTTACGGAAAGGAGGTGTAGAAGTAGATGTTGATGGCTGCTCTAATATGAGTTGAAATTATTGGCTCTTTCTATTTTGATTTTTCAATGTTTTGAACTAGAAAAATCTGTTTCCCTCAAGACTTTCGGCTTACCCGTAGAGAATCTTCCTTGGGTATTTTTATCTTTACCAATTACAGAAGGTTTCTTATTTTCAAGTATTCTTCCGGACCTAAGTTGAACATCATTAAGGTCTAAAGGAGTAATCAAATAGGTTGGGAATTGTTGACCCTTCAACCACATATATAACTTGATACCGGGGATTTTTATTGTTGGGGGTTTGGTATTGGCTGGGCAGGCAATTGATTTTCTTTTTTGAAAATGGTAATGGAAGTGGTTGATTTTGATTTGGATTCTGATTTTGTGGACTCGTTGAGGATTTTGGTGAGGATTTTTTTGTGGGGAAAAAATTTAATATGTTGCATATGAGGATTAGAAGGTGGATATTGATAATACTAGGAGAACCTTCCATGGATTTTATGTTCTTATTTTAAGGTTGAGATTGATTTTGGAATTGGGGCCAAGGTTGTTGCGAGAAGTTCCAATTTGATGGGGGTTGATTGTACATTTGGTATTAAACCCTTGTGTACAAACCTAGCTAAGGTCTTCTAGAGAGAGACAAAGTTAAGAGATTGTGGAATTTGTGGGTGTTTCCTTCTTGAAAAGACATCCTTAAGACTAGGGAGTGAATGAAAACTCTTCGTCATGTTTGCCCACAAACAAATTACTTTCTCTGTGCTGCATATGAGACCTCTCTGAGCATGCTTCTTCCTACATTTGGGAAAAAATATTGCTAAGGCATCTATTTCAGCTTTTTTCTTGTTTTGCTTAACTTAAGGATTTCTCTTTGTTCTTTAAGACTCCCTAAAATTTCAGATTTAAATTCATCAAGCATATTACCTATTTGCACTTGCTTATTGTTCCATTCTGATTTACTTGCCCTTGCGAGAGGCAGGTCTCTTGGTCCTTTTAGTTTTAGTTTTCCTCTTGAAAGATTGATACCTACTTCAGCTATTTTAGGTAATGGAAGTGGAATAATGTCCCATTTCCCATCATATGAGATATCTATCCATTCATCCCTAATTTTTAAACGAAGGCCTCTAAGTTTCTTGATCTTCGGTTCCATTTTTACCCTCTTGATGTTATATTGAATCTTTCCAACAAATCTTCCATATTTTCATTTTCTTTTTGCGTCATCTTGAATAATTCTTCCTTATGATTTCTTGGTATGTAGTAATCCAAGTATCTATCTAGAAAAAGCTTTCCTTTATTTCCATCCCATGTCCTAATAGACCTATTTATTAAACTCATAAACCATTTTAATGTTGCTCCTTCCAATGTTGAAGGGAACGGGTTTAATTTTCTAAAGCATCTGTAGATAATCATAGGTTCTACATAGAACTTCAAATTCAAATAAGGGTTTCAGGATCTCACTTTTTCAGTCCACTGAAAGTAGGAAGAATAGAAGGTGAGATGTTTTTTCCATCTTGCATTAGTCTCTTCATCTACTATAGGGAATCCAAAAGGACTTAGGTTCCCCTTCTATCACCTCCTTCTACATTTCCTCTACCTCTTCCTCTATCTCCTCCTCTTCCTCTACCTCCTCCAAATAGTTTATGTTCTCATTAAATACTTCTCTTTCCCCTTCTTACGCCGTGATAGACTCCTACAGCGGCGATATAGGGTTCGGTTGGAAGAGCTAGTTGCTCTATTGGTTCTTCTATTAAGGGGTATATTGGAAAAATGGTCTATTCCTCTTCAGCAAGGATTTCCAATTGTCCTATTTGGAATATATTCCCCAATGGAAGTGAAAAAAGGTTACCCCTTACGGCAGGAGTCCTTGGATCTTCTTCTCTAGAATTGCTTGAGTGGATGAAGTGGGATGCTACGATGGGATATCTGATCTTGAGACTTCTGGAAGCCTAGGACCGATATAGTATGGAATGTGAGTTTGGGTTGGAGGTGTGCTACTTGGTCTAGGTGGAGTGAGTGGAGTTGTGGGAATTAAACTTTGCCTCTTACAAATCTACCCCTAGAATCCCTTTTCTATACGCATATCATTGTTTTTGGGAAATAGGAAATAGAAGCTACCTGCCTACCTCAGGCAACGGTGCAAAATGTTTAGTCAATTCGGTGTCTGAATTGATGGCAAGTATTGACCGGGGCTGTAAAATTAAGAGGTATATTTGCACTATATGTGCCTAAATATCCTTATACTTATTTCATTATTTTCAATATTTTTTTGATGTTTTTGAGTTTTGTTATGTTTATATTTTAGTATGATAATCTATGTTCAAAAAATGACATCAAATCTATGATAGAAAAGAAAGAAAAGAAAACCTTAGACTCAAAACAAAGTGTAATTGTAAACAGAGCATTTTAATCCATGGATGTCCTAGGTTGCAAATGAACATGAAACGCAACTCAAGACATTATAATTCAACCTAATCCTTTTGATTAGAGTTTTATTGGAATAGTTTGTAGAAGATATTTAACTCCAATGTATTTGAGGATCTTCCTAAAGCCATTGACTTAGAATATTGTATGCAATCCTATTCATATATTAGTGATATTTTGGAACAACTTGAGAAGAAATTGCCACAATATGCTTAGGATCTCTATGAAAATTTAAACTTCTTATGTTGTTACGACTAGGTCTCATTCATCGGTCGGAGATGTATTGGAATAATTCATTGAAAGGAGACTAGATATAACAAAATAAGGATCTTCTAAACAACAAGTAACCCACGGTATTACAATAATTCGGTCACAAGCTTGATTTAGAGATTTATTCGGTCAAGACAATTTTGAGAGAAGAATGCTTGTAACAATATGAGGATCTTCAATCCAATAAAATTTAATCATCCTACAACCAAATCTCATTAAATTGATAGTGATATGTGGGAAAATATTTTAAGAAAAAGAGTGGTACATGGGATAATGAAAATCTTTTAATCTAAATCACGAAACTTAAGTATCTTGTGCTTTCAAGATGTCCACCGACAAAATCCATTCAATGAATAGTGATATATTGGAAAGCTTTTAAGAAAGGACTAATTATAACATCATGAGGATATGTTAGCTGAAAAAACAAACAAGACTGGCAATCTTGGAAGATAAAATAGGAAAAAATATCTAGAGTGAAATAAAACAACACAAAATTAAAAGTTACTTACTCCTGAAAGCACACGAACTCCTTAGATAGCAGGAGCCCTCTTCTATCAAGTTAGCATAAAATCCTTAGCTCCTTAAGCTTGTCTTCAACACGAGCGTCAAAGTTATGCTCCTTCTTATTATCAAAAATACTTCAAAACGGTATCATAGTTTGGGAAAATAATAGTTAACTTGTTCCCTCGGTCTTACAGTGAGCTAAATTTATAGGAAATTACATAACTATTATTTAGTAGTAGGCACGGAGTGTATTCTAAAGGTCAAAATCAAACTAAAACTCTTTAGGACAAGTGATTTGCTGAAAGCAAATCAAGAGTCCTTATCCTATAGAAATATGCTTCTCGGACTCTTGGTTTCACCACGTGCACAAGCATCTCCGAGTTTTGAATTCGACCTTGATGGATGACAAGGAACAATGTAGGAAAGATTTAGAATCTAACCATATATATTTTTCATATGACACATGTCTGTTAAACACCAAAATGGCTACGGAATGTATACTAGCTACATAATGATTGCATTCGTAACAAAGCTACTACGAGAAATCATTAAGACAACAAAACCACAAAAGTACAACATGTTAGTCATTTCATGTATTCCTTAAGTGATTTTAATCACTCATATTGATCTTTTAGGTATATAAATGACAAAAGGAATGATGAATAAAGAGGATTTTGGCAAGGAAAGTACTTTTAGGGTTCAACAATATTTATCTTAGTGTTTACCATAGGATTTTATGAATATATGAACATAATTCATGGTCAATATTAGTCAACCATGGTCCAAACTCACATTTGTGACAAAGATTGTCCTCAATATGAAAATTGACCATGGTGAACCACGGTCAATCATATGTGACAAATATACATCTCATACAATAAATCATGGTCAACCATTGTGCTACGTCCACATTACTGAACGAGGTTGTCTGTCACTGAAAATGAACCATGGTCAACCACGTTTATGTTATGGTTTATAATATTTATCATGAAAGTTTATACATTAGGTTTATAATATTAATCCTTGGGTTTAATATTATTTCCTTAAATTTATAATCCTTTTGGGATTTTAATACTAATCCCTTGGGTTTATAATATCAATCCCATGTTTATAGGATAAAGGTTCATATAATTGAGGTATAATATTGTGTTGGTTATAATATTAATGATCCTATGATTTAATAAATCCCTCGAGATTTATAATTATGGTAAACCATAGTCCAACATCTATTCTATAAGTGCTCTCAATATGAAAATAAATAGTGATCACTCATTCTCAACCATCCGTCAAAATTAATTAATCATGGTCAACCATTTTCCAATGTCACATTTTGAAAAAAATTGTCTCAATATGAAAATAGACCACATATACATAGTGCGACCATATTGCTGTATTATGAGAAAGGATTGACTCAATATGAAAATCAATCGTGATTAATATACATTTTGACAAAAATTGTCTCAATATGAAAATAAACCATGAGTGACCATGGCTTAAACATAGTTTTCCATATTTATATTACTATTTATAACATTTAATATAAGGTTTATATACCTTGGTTTATAATATCAATCTTATGGTTAATCATAGGGTTATGTAACGAAAATTAATCATGGTTGACCATTGGAAACCATGGTAAATCATGATCAATCATAGTCAAAATTGGTGAAAGATGGTCAACTATAGTTGGTCTGATCAATGCAGTGCCATGGTAAAAAATGGTCAAGCATCACATTGTGACAAAGAGTGTCTCAATATGAAAATTAGCTATGGTTAACCATGGCTTGGAATGTTCCATTTTGAGTAGATATTGTCTGTAAATCACCACCGTTCGTATGTAGTCCATATTGCTGATAACCATTGTCTCTTGGTCAATGTCACATTGTGACAACCATGGTCATCCATGGTTAGCGATGGTCAATTTTGCTCTAATGGCATTGCGACAAATATTATCTCAATATGAAAATCAATCATGTTAATTGATGGTCCAACATCAAATTGTGATAAGGATTGTCTCAATATCAAAATCAAATCATGATTCATATTATTAGCGTCATACTATGACAAAGATTTTGCTGCATCTGAAAATCAACCATTCTTACACAGGAGGTTTCTCAATATTTATCTAGGCTTGTATACATTGTTCTTATATTATTTTATTTGTTGAGTTTCAAATTGTTCCCTTGGGTTCATAATCCCTTATGATATTAGTTTTAATCCCTTGGGTTTATATTATCAATCACTTGAGTTTATTAATCATAATGGTTCACATTCCTAGGGTATAGTATTATTCATATCGTTTATAATATTAATCCTAGGGTTTAATATCAATCTCTTTGGAGGTTTGTCATGGTAAACCATGAACAATAATCAGCAATTAAATGATCATGGCAGGTAACATGTTTGTTTAAGTTTATATTTGTATTGTAGTTTATTTTAATCCCATGCAGTTTTATTAGTTCATGGTTCTAATCCCTTGACTTTAATATTAATTACCTAAATTATTCTCACTTGGGTTTATATCTTCAATCATTGGCTTTATTAACCTAAGGGTTCATATTACACAGGGTATAATATTATTCATAGGGTTTATAATATTTATCCTAGGGTTTAATATAAATCCTTCGGTTATAATCATGGTCATACATTAGATTATGTTGAATAATGTCTCAATATTAAAATCAACCATGCTCGACCATTGTCGGCCAATCGTCAACTATGGTCAATCATCGACAAACATAGTCGAATGTCACAATGTGACAAAGATTGTCTCAATATGAAAATAAACCATGGTTAACTTACGTTAATGTCACATTGTAGCCAAGATTACCTCACTATGAAAATAAATCATGGTCGACTATAGTCTAACTCTACACAAGTGGCAATAGAAGATCCAAATGCCAATATCAAAATCACATCTACTGAGTCAACCATGGTCAACATCACATGCCAGAAATACTATCCCAATATAAAAAGAAATCATGATCAACCAAGGCCTAAGGTTTACAATATTAATCCCTTGGGTTTTTTAATTTTAGGGTTTATATTCTCCATGATCCCATGTCTCATTATGACAAAGATTGTCTCAATGTAAAAATCAACATGGTCAGCCTATGGGCCAACATCACATTGTGACAAATATTGTGTGATGTGAAAACAAAAATGATGGTTGACCATGGTCCCTAGTCACATTTTGACATAGATTGTGTCCATATCGAAAATATGGTCAAAGATGGTTAACCCGTAATACAATTTCAGGGCTTATAACATCACAACCCTTTATTGTCACAACATACCTTGAGTTTATAATATTAAACCCTGGTTTATATCATTCCTTTGTTTTATAATCACCCGTTTTTAGTATTCGTCCATTATGTTTATTAGTACATTGGGTTTATAATATCAAACCTTAACATAACCATCGTAAACCATGGTCATTCATGGTCAACCATGTTATTACATTATAATACAAATTTTCTAAATATGAAAATCAACCATGGTGCGCCACGGTTAAACATGTTTAGTCATGGTCAACGGTGGTCAAATACGCATTGTGAAAATATTATCTCAATATGAGAATCAATCATAAGTGTATGTTCAATATGAAAATGAACCATGAGTGATCATGATTAATATGGAATTATATCACATTGTGACAAATATTTTCACAAAATGAAAATCAACGATGGTCACTTACTCATCTACCATTGTTAAACATGGTCAAAGACGCAATTCTAGCATCGCATTATGAAAAACATTTTTCCCCAATACGAAAATAAACCATCGTAAATCATGGTCATTCATGGTTAATGATTATGAACAATAAATGTCACATTGTGACAAAGATTTCATCATGGTCAAGCGTCACATTGTGACAACCATGGACATCTATGGTCAACTATGATTATTTGCAACTATTGATATTGTCACTCAATGAGAAAATCATCTGGTCAACCATGGTACATCACATGTTGACAAAGATTTTCTCAATATGAAAATCACTCATGGAAAACAATGTTTTTTAGGGTTTATAATATTTATCATGGAGTTTTATTTACTTTGGTTAAACGATATTAATCCCCTTGCAGTTTTAGTATTAATTCATTGCATTTATTAGTTCCTTGGTTTATTAATCATAGGTTTTATATCCTCAGGGTTTAATATTAATCCTACGGTTTATAATATTAATCTCTAAGTTTTATTAATTTTAGGGTTTATATTCCTATGGTTTAATATTCATACTAGGGTTTAATGTTATTCCCTTGGGTTATTAATATTAATCCAATGGGTTTATTAATTGCTTGTGTTTATAATATTAATTGAAATGTTCATGATATTAATCTTAGGGTTTAATATTTATTTTGATTTATAATATTTATCTTAGGGTTATATCTCTTCATTTGTATAGTCTCTTGGTTTTATTAATCCCTCGGAAGTTTATAATATTCATCTCTTAGGTTTATAGTATAAATCTATTTGATTTATAATAAATATTTATCTCTTTACAAACCATAATTATAATAATTATTAATTATTAAAAATTATTATTATTATTATTATTATTATTATTATTATTATTTATTAGTAATTATAAATTATTAATAGTTAATATTTAACAATTATTAATAATTGATCATTAATAATTAACAATTACTATTATTTATAAATGTTAATAATTACAAATAGTTATTAATTATTAGAATTAATATTTCATATATATATATATATATATATATATATATATATATATATATATATTATTTTTATTAACATTTAATTAATCTCTCCCTACTATAATAATAATCATAATTTATAAAATATTAATAAAATTACTAATATTAATATTAATAATAAATAAACCAAAGAACTAATATTAATATTTATTAATTAATAATACTCTTACATTTAATTAACAATACAAATAATAGTATTAATTAATAGGTATTAATATTAATTAATAATAATTACTATAATAATAATCATAACGATATAATCATAACCATATTTATTAATGTAATTACGCTAGCTTATATTCAAACTTAGTATTCTAAAAAGATATAATGTGTCGAAACACTTATTTATGAGTGTAAAAAGTGGATTATTGAAAAATCATAGAAATTAGTGAGTTACGACTAACTATCATGGAAATGGTCTCCCATGAATACCGTCATTTACATAGTTGGATCCCAAAAAATTATATACTTCAATACAACGTGAAGCTCTCAATACTTAAAGTACAAATTTGACACCAAATCCTCATCCCAACAATATCGTCTAAAAATAATTAGAAAAAATAATATGCTTTCAATGTCTAAAAATTTAAAATGCACAAGCTATCGTCATCATTCATTAACATAATATCCTAAAAATAATGAAAAAGGTGTAATTCTTGACCAATAATATGGTAATTATTGCATTTCACTAACTTTTTGTACGCCATAATTAATAAAACCCATATGTTTTTTATTTTTATTTTTTATATTTTAAACACTAGATTTATCTTCCGAAAAACGTCTAATTTCCTAATACCGATATTTTTGTTTTGTCTTCTTGCTTAACATGTTGTGAGTATAATTATTAATAACAAGATTGCTAATCGAGTTCTACCATTTCACACGTATAGTAAAACGAACGTATGAGATAAAGAAAGTTAATGCAAATGCAATGAGCATTAATAACAAAGTTTGCTAATCGAGTTCTACAAACTCACACGTATATTAAAAACATGAACGTGAGATAAAAGAGACTATCCCAAATGCGATGAAACGTGGGATCGTGGATACACACAAGGGGACATACACGAAATTGTCAAATTTAGAGAAATTTAAGGAAATGAGGGATGTATGATAAATATTATAAATTTATTTAAAAAATAACATATAAAAATAAAAATAAAATCAATAATATGTCAACAAATAATTTAGTAAATACATGCGAAATGAGATGGGGCGGGGTCATACATCGGGGTCTCGCTTAACTACTACTCTTTTAAATGTGTTCTAGTCATTATGAGCGCTTACCGAGATTGGAAAACGAGAGGCTTCAACCATAACCTGTTCGCAGTTTACTTTTTTCCAGTTGTTTTTCACCGGATCGCTGAAATTTTACCTCCTCACGGGTTTCCAGCTCCTACGGTGTCGGGTTAGGGTTTGTTATTACTTTGCAGGGATGGGGCTCGACCGTGAACTGGTTGATTTGGAACCGGCGCCAGAGGATCTTCTCACGGTTTGGGGTCACGATGTTTTTGTTCAAAACCTGGAGCGATTTTTTCCAAAGGCGCCTGTGAAGCAAGGGGGTTTTTCCAAGGAGTCTGGGGTGGTTTGTTCCCCTCACAGATCTGCTTTCCCTAATTTGGCAAAGACCGCAAAGACCAAAAAGGCCGACCGTGTCGTCTTACTATCTAAGGGAGCTGTCTCTGAGGGTGAAAGTTCCGAGAGGAACTGTCTAGTCGCTTCCGGGACCCCTCTCCTTTCATCAGGGCTAGATTTTTCTGATTTCACAGGTTTTCCTCCCCTTTCTAGAGGGCTAGAGGACGTGGTGGCCAGCTGCAGCCTGCATGTCTTGAAAGGGCCCATAGATGCGAAGGGAAAGTCCGGGGAAAGGCTTGATCCAGGAGCAGGCTTCCCATGGGCTTTTGGAAGTGAAATTAGGGCCTCTGCTCAAAGGAAGAATTTGGATTTAAGCTCTGCTAATGTGCCCTCGGTGGAGGAGATCCGGGAGTTTCCTCCGACTGACACCACTGTCGGAGCTTTGGACGATGGAGCTAGGCATGAAAACATTCTGGGTTTGTTGGGAGCGGGATTGAAGGGGTGCCCACAGGGGGAGACTGCATCTGGGGGCGCCAGGGATGCAGAGAAGTCTCAACATGAAAAGCAGTCTTCGGTGGAGAGACAGAAGATTTGTGATACATGTGTGAATAGGGTTTTGGAGGAGAGGCGCCAGGGCCTGCCAGGGTTAGAGGAAGTTGATGACCGGCAACATATCGAACCAGAGGAAGGCGAGGTACAGGTTACCAAGGTGGGTGGGAAGCGAAAAAATCAGGGTCCTATTAGAAAGAAGGAGCCCCATCCTTGCTGCACATTAGGAGTGGATATTCGAGTAGAAGAGTCTATGGCAGCCTCTGAGACAAGGCTCGTTGGTAGAGTGCGAGGGCGGAAATTCACGGCCAATTATATTCTGGAATGGGTTCAATCGGAGTGGGAAAATGCTCCAGGCAAGCCTGTGGAGATTAGAGCTTTGGAGATAGGTTGGTTTACCTTACGTTTTGCTCACAAGGACCATGTAAATTGGGTTCTTGACAGAAATTGGAGCTTTGGAAAACGACCAGTCCTTCTTCAAAGATGGACACCCATGTTCGATGCCCAGACCGAGAAGCTGAATGAATCTCCAGTGTGGGTAAAATTGCTAGGGTTACCCATTCAGTTCTGGTTTGATTCGGTCTTCATGTCCATTGGAAATACCTTGGGGAAGTTCTTGGATTTTGACAAGTCTTTCGAGTATTCAGACGATCTCAGTGTGGCGCGGATCTTAGTAAGCCTTAACCCTCGAGAAGGGCTTGCAGAAGCCATGACCTTAAAGTATAGAGAGATGGAGTTTGTGCAAAAGCTGGATTATGAAAACTTGCCTTTCCAGTGTCATCGCTGCCATATCTACGGGCACTTGGCCAAAGATTGCCCACTGGGCCATCGCCGTCGAAGGAACCCTCTCAAGGTGCCCCGAAAGTCGGTGGTTTTTCCTGTCTCAAAGACTGGTATGGATCTCCCATAGGAACCAATGGAGGAGGATGGGTTGGAGGTTGTGACCTCCGGTGCCCCTTTGCAGCGGGATGATACTGCCCGGTCCCAAGAGCAAGCTCCTGTGCTGTCTGCTGCTCAGGTCATTCCGTCAGCTGGGATAGTGATGGATTCTCAGGCGGGTATGCCTATTTCTTTCCCCTCTACCTCATGTTTTTCAAATTTTGATTCTCTCTCTGTTATTTCGATGCCTAGCTCCTCCGGGCAGCTTCAGATGGAATTTTCTTGTTTAAATCTGAATTCTCCTTTGGTCGACAGTCTAGTTGTCTCAGTACCTTTGTCCTCTGGAGACCCTCCGTCCTCTAAGTTTGAAACTTTTCTCCCCTGCCCTTCCCTGGACTCTGCTCCTTCCTGGATTTCTCCTCCATATAACCTGAGATCTTTGGCTATTCGTCCTGGGAAAGAGATCGTTCCTGGTGTTCTTGAGCAGGATTTAGTGCCCATCGGGCCTAGGAAAACTAGAGGTAGGAAATCCAACATGTCCAAAGCCAGGCAGAAGGAAATTATTGATATCGTCGATGGGAAACAAAAATCCTTGACTGGGGTGATTAGAGCAGCAAAGCCACCCTCTAACTCTCTGAAATGATTTTTCTTTCTTTCAATTGCAGGGGTTTAGCTAGTCAACCCAAAAAACTAGCTTTCAGGAACTTAATTAGACAGTATAACCCGGATATTCTCATGCTACAAGAAACCCTCGGCAAAGGGGAGGAAATTATATCTTTTCTTTCAAAATCGATGCCAGGTTGGCTCTTTCGAGCCATTGATGCAGATGGCCGCTCTGGTGGTCTGGTCACAGGCTATAGAGCTGGAAATCTAAAAGAAATTTCTTCCTGGGGGTTTGAACACACTCTGGCAGTGGAGCTCTACTCTAAGGAGCTTTGCTTTCCCTTACTTCTTCTAAATGTATATGGGCCCTGTCAGGAAAGGGAGATTTTCTGGTCCTCCTTTTCCCAGAAGTCTTTTCTTAACCATCCAAATCTGATCATTGGAGTAGATCTAAATTTCTCTCTGGGGGTCTCTGAATCGTGGGGAGCAAATGCCAGAGCGGACCCTCTAACAGACTTTTTCCTTTCAAAGATCGCTTCTTCCCATTTGATCAACCTCTCGCTTCTAAAAGCCAGGCCTACTTGGCGCAATAAAAGAGTTGGTGATGACTGGTTTGGGAAGAAACTAGATCGTTTTCTTTTGGGTGAAGCTCTCTCTAAGAAATTGGCTATTTTCCGTCACTGGGTGGGTGAAGGGGGCCTATCTGATCATTTCCCAATTATGATGGAGGCAAAGGGATCTCTTAAAAAACCTGGGTCCCCGTTCAAATTCAATGCCTCTTGGCTGTCTGATGATTCCTTTGTATCACTGGTACACACCACCTGGAGGAGGGATGGGCTTTATGAAGAGGGGGTTTTAAGTCGAAGCAAGGCGTTTATGAATAACCTTAAGCTATTGAAAGCTGCAACCAAAACTTGGGCTACTCAAAAGGCTTTGCTTGAAGAGGAGGAACTAAGGGTCATAAACACTGAACTTGAGCTCTTAAAAGCCCCGGATGGGAGGGGATATGCCACAGTGGAATCTCGTGACAGAATTTGGGAGTTGGAGGCAGCAAGAAGGAGAATTCTTCAAGTAAAGGAGGAAAGCTGGCGTTTAAAGAGCAGGGCTATCTGGCTTCAAGCGGGGGATGAAAACACAAAATTCTTTCAGCATTATGCTAAAGGAAGGAAAAACTTAAATACCATTTGGGAAATGCCAAAAGCAAATGGGGAAAAGGCTCAGTCCTTTGAAGAGCTTGCTTCTCTTGGGGTTGCTTTCTTCAAAGACCTCTTTAAGGCTCCGGCTGAAGCTTCAATTGCTGAAGTTATAAGAGTAGCCCAGTTTTTCCCAAGGTTCATTGAAGATGAAGGTAATGATCTTCTGATGGCACCGGTCTCCAGGGATGAAGTGGAGTCTACCCTAAAATCGATGCAAAAGGAGAAAAGTCCAGGACCGGATGGCTGGACTGTGGAATTCTTTCTCCACTTTTTTGATTTCCTGGGTGATGACCTGACAGCGGTGGTTGAAGAATCTAGGGTCTCAGGCTTGGTCTACCAGCCTCTTAATGCTACGTTTTTTACCCTCATCCCGAAGTCGGACCACCCTACCTCCTTTAATGATTTTTGCCCCATCTCACTCTGCACCTGCTTATACAAGGTGATTGCAAAGATTGTTGCCTCTAGGCTGAAACCTTTCCTCTCCAAAAGCATCTCTATGGAACAGTTTGGTTTTTTGGATGGGAGGCAAATCCATGAGGCTGTTGGTGTTGCCCAGGAAACCCTTCACAGTCTAAAAAGAAGCCGGAAAAAAGGGGCCATCATTAAAATTGATCTCTCTAAGGCCTACGACAGAATCAGTTGGATGTATCTAAGGCTTCTTCTAACTCATCTGGGGTTCAGGCATGACTTTGTAAGGTGGACCATGGCGTGTGTTACCTCGACTTCGATTGCAGTTCTGATAAACGGTGCAGCTTCGGATTTCTTTAACCCGCAAAGGGGACTATGCCAGGGCTGCCCTCTCTCTCCCCTATTGTTCCTGCTAGCAGCCGAAGGTTTAAGTTTATTGATCAAAGGGGCGAAGAGACAGGGTGATATGAAAGGGATTGAAGTTGGGCTGAATCTTTGGGTGACCCATCTCTTTTTTGTTGATGATATTCTCAATTTTAGTGATGGGAGCCGGGAGGATTGCAGCTGTCTTAAAAGGCTCTTAGACCTTTTCTTAAAAGCCACGGGTCTGGTTATAAATGAACAGAAATCTTCGGTCACGATAGCAGGGCTCTCCCCTCTTCAAGTAAGAAGGGTAAAGGAGATTCTCACGTTTGAAGTAAAGTCCCTTCAGGATCTGTTCAAATACCTTGGCTTTAAGTTGAAACCTGATACTTACAGGGCCCAAGACTGGAACTGGCTCATAGCAAAAATTGAGGACAAAATGAAACATTGGAGTTTTAAATGGCTGTCAAGGGCAGGCAGGCTTGTGTTGATTAAATCTATGGTTTTGGCAATTCCAGTTTACTGGGCTAGTCTAATTTGGGTGCCTAAATGCATTTTGCTGAAAATAAACAAAATATGTAGCAGCTTTTTATGGGCTGGCCAGAAGAAGGATTATGTCTCTCCTTGGGTTGCCTGGGATAAAATTGTCCGACCCAAAAAATGGGGGGGGTGGGGGATAAAGGATTTGTTCCCTTTCTCTCAGTCTTTAGCTGCAAAACTAGCGTGGAGGCTGATTGTTTCAGATAACCTTTGGACTGTTGTGACTAGGAGGAAGTATATTGACCCAGCCTCGCCTCTAGAATGGATAAGACGGCCTATCAAATCAACAAGAGATTCCTCTGTGGTATGGAAAGCCTTGGTGGCAGTTGTACATATTATTGAAAAAGGTTTGGCATGGAAAGTGGGTGACGGTAGCTCCATAAGGCTAGGTAGGGACCCGTGGGTGGGTTGCTCGGACTCCTTTGCACTTTCAAGAGAACTACTCGAGCACTTAAATATCAGAGGCCTTTTCTCTCTCAGTCAAATTGCTGATAATGCAAATTCATCAATTTGGAGGCAGGAGTGGCTTTCAGAGGATGCCCTTGCCTCAGAAGAAAGGTGGCATGATGAATGGGGGGCTTTTCGTGCTGGTCTGTTGAACTCACATATTCGTATTTCAAATGAGCCGGATGAGCTGAGATGGGTGCACTCTCAATCAGGCTTCTACTCTCCAAAGATGGGTTATGATTGGCTCATGTCACAAAAGGGGTGGGAGGAGCCAAACTGGTGGGCCAAGACGTTGTGGAAACTGAAAGGACCAGCAAAGACTAGGGGACCTTTATCTGTTTTAATTTTTCAATTGGAGATGTATTGGAATAGTTCATTGAAGGAGACTAGATATAACAAAATAAGGATCTTCTATACAACAAGTAACCCACAATATTACAATTAGGTCTTTCTGTGATTTAGAGATTTATTGGGACAGTTTTGAGAGAAGACTTCTTGTAACAATATGAGGATCTTCAATCCAACCTAATTTAATCATCATAAAACCAAATCTCATTCAGTCAATAGTGATATGTGGGAAAACCTTTTAAGAAAAAGAGTGGTTGTAGGATAATGAAAATCTTTTAATCTAAATGACAGAAACTTAAAGTGTTGGTAACTCAAGATGTCACAGCGAAATCCATTCAATGAATAGTGATATATTGGAAAGATTTTAAGAAAGGACTAATTATAACATCATGAGGATCTCTTAGCTGAAAAAACAAAGAAAGACATGATACTGGAAGATACAAACTCAGAAAACTGTCTAAGTGAGAAATACAGCAACACATAATTAAAAGTTACTTATCTAGAAAGCACGTGGAAGCCTCCTTAGATAGCAGGGGCCCTCTGCTGTCAAGTTAGCACGAAAATACTTAACTCCTTAATCTTGTCTTCAACACAGCATCAAAGTTATGCTTCTTCTTATTATCAAAAATACTTCAAAATAGAGTATCACAGTTTTGGAAAATAATAGTTAACTTGTTCCCTCGGTCTTACCGAGCTAAATTTGTAGGCAATTACATAACTGTTATTGAATTAAAGTAGGCATAGGTGTATTCTAAATTCAAAATCAAACTAAAACTCTTTGCTAGGACTTGTGATTTTCTGAAAGCAAATCAAGAGTCCTTATCCTTATATAAATCTGAATCTTGGACTCTTGGTTTGACCACATGCACAAGCATCTCCAGATTTTGATTCAGCCTTTGTGGATGACAAGGAACAATGTAGGAAAGATTTAGAATCTAACCATATACTCCTCTTTTTTTAGATGACACCTATAATATGTTCAAACACCAAAATGGCTACGGAATGTGTAACTGGCTACAAAATGACTGCATTTTGTAGCTAAAACTACTCAGAAATCATTAAGACAACAAAACCACAAAAGTACAAGAAGTTAGTCATTGCATGTATTCCTTAAGTGATTTTAACAAATCTTATTGATCTTTTAGGTATATAAATGACAAAAGGAATGATAAGATAAAGAGGATTTTGGAAAAGGAGAAGACACTTTTAGGGCTCAACATACCTACACTGCAAAACTTTTGCATGTCCTCATGCAACTTAATTCCATTTGTACTGATACCTCTGCAAGGAAATCTAACCTTATTTTTCTGCTTATTCTGGTAGTTAATGCCATCCTGGGTTTCCTCATGAGTGTTTTGAACTTCAGATTAATAAGTTCCCTGTTCAATTTCCTGTTCCTTTTCTTCAACTTCTTGTTTGCTTTATATAATCCTTCTATTTTCTGAGAAAGAGTACTATTAATTCTACCTTTCAATTTAACTTGCTCCCTTAGAATTTCATTTTCATTCTTAATATGGTTATTCAGTATCTCCAATTCATAATTGTCTCTTTTTAATTTTTCAATTGGAGGTTCTTGTGGACTGGGGGACCTTTATCTATTCTCTGAGGCTTTTCTCTCTAATGATTCCACATGGTCATAAAACTACAACTGAGCTGGATCTACATCTGGGGTTCTTCTACCAGAGCTTTATTCATATTGGTCTATAGGATATCTGTCAATTGGGGACTGAATTGGAACTTCTTCTTCTTCAATGTTTATGATTTCAGTTCCTTTAATGCATGTCTTTTTCATCATGCCCTTAAGCCTGGAACTTCTCCTCAATTTAGGTGGATTTTCATCTTTTACATCATCTTCTTCAACACATATATTTGTTAACTCCCTCTTCCTTTTATTCTTGATTTGTTTCCTGATTTTTACCAATTTCTCAGATATTATTTCATCACTGTCTTCTTGTGTTGATACAATAGGCTTTATTTCAATAGTTTTAACATCCTCTCCTCTCTTACTTCTCACATGTTTTTCTTTGGACAATGTTTCTTTAGGTTCTTAAAAATGGTTCCTCAGGAGGAATTCATCCCAATTATCTCCTATCTTCTTCAAATGAAACTCAATTAACATTTTAATTAAGCCATGATGATGTAAGGTAGTCTCTAAGAACTGAAGCCTTTTTTGGACATTTTAAGACATCCTTTTCAAACCGTTAAGTAGGAAAAAGGGAAGATTTATTTCTTCATCTAGAAAATTCATCATGAGTCTAATGTGATAAACATAAAAAGTGCCAAACCTGTCTTCACAGTTTATGAACTTTTGTAAAATTAATAGCATGTTCCTGCATTTATTATTCAAATTTGAACTAGGAATACCTTTCTTAAACATTGTAGTGTCAATACCTGGGTTTTTTAGCATTTGTCTCCAAGCCTCATTATGAAATTATTTGTTTTTAAACCAACGTTATCCCTGTCTTGGAAACTCTATTGCTTCTGCTATGAAAGACTCTGTGATGGAGAATTTGATATCCCCAATCTCTACTTCTGCTCCATTGAATGATCTGGAAAATGACTTTTTGATTTCTTTATGAAATCCATTAAACTTTTATATAAAGCTTAGCCATCCAGCATGTTGTAATAACCCTTTAATCTGAGGGTATCCTTCTAAATACTTAGTTCCAATTGGCTCTGATCTTACAATAAGCCCCATTTTTTCTTGATAAATATTACTTCCCTTCTCTAGTTTCAATTTAGTGCTCTATTCCTGTTCTTTTGTTCAAAGAAAAAGTAACTATGAAGGGTTGTCTTACCCTAAAATGACTTCTCTACAAGTGAGGATTTGGCTACGAAAAGAAATAGCAGTGAGTGGATGTGAACAGAATAGGGTAGTGGTAAATCATGAGGATAATCGGGTGTAAGAGTTTGATATGGGATGAATGACCGTGAAGAAATCTTATGAAGATTTTATAAAATCATCAATGAATGCCATGGTCTGATGACGAGACCTAATAGGTCACTTCTATGTTCTAACCATTAAATTTCAATTAATGATGATTTTTTATGGAGCGGGATGAAAGGGATTTGGTCGAGGAATGTTTATGATAGGGGTTTGATCAATTTGAATCATAAAATAACTTAGGAAAACATATGACCTAACCACATTATACCTTTAATGATTTGTTATCAAAAATAGTTTCATACAATTTTACCTTAGCCCTTTTTGAATTTTTGTTGCTTTGATGTGCTTTGTCTTTCATCTGAAAAATATTGATCTCTTAGGCTCCATAATCTTCTTTGACTCATCCTCTGTTTACTGGAGTAGGTTTTGCAGAATCAATTGGCTGTAGAATATGTCTGGCTGCAAATAGGTAGCTACAAAATGTACTTATAAAAACTTTGAAATATGGAATGGAATGAAGTGAAAATGTGGATGGAATGAAGTATGGAATGGAATGAGATGGATCATTAATATGAAGTGGAATGAAATATGGATAAAGTGAGATATGGATGGAATGAATGAAATGGATCATGAATGTGTAAAGTGAATATGCAACTTATAATTTTGTGATACTTAATTGCAGAAAAGAAGAATTTTTGAAAATCTAAAGTGTCAGAAGAAATCTGATTTTCATCTTAGATTTTCTGTATAAACATGCCAATCAATGATTAGTTTTCATGTTTATATGCTTTTTTTTTTTTATATGATTGAAGAAGAATACAATTAAGTTAGTGAAGAAGAAGGATTCTTCTTCACTAACTTCATATCAATGTTATCTTGAAATTTCTTGACAAATTCCTCTCTTGAAAGTGGCTTATGATACAATTTCAGTCTATGTCCATTTACAAGAAAGGCTACCTTTCCCTCATCTATTGTCGTGATTTTTATTGCTCCATTTTCAAAGATTTTCACAATCTCATATGGCCCAAGCCAATGAATATGAAATTTACCTGAAAAATTCTTCAAATTTGAATCAAATAAGAGAGCCCAGTCACCTTCTCTAAATTTCTTTTCCTTGATGCAATTATCATGCCATCTAGTCCTTTTTTGTTGGACTATGCTTGTTCTCTGGACTGCATCTTGTCTGATCTCATCCAACTCATTAATTTGCTCCAATTTGTGCTTCTGTGCTTCTGTTAGATCAAGTCCCAACTGGAATGCCATTTTGAAAGTTTGGATCTGAAACTCTATGGGAGACAAGAATTTTTTTCCATAAGCAAGTTCATAAGGAGTGTGACCTGTTGTGTTTCTCCATGTAGTTCTGTAGGCCCACAAGGCTTCAGGAAGCCTTTCTGCCCAATCTCTCCTGTGTAAATGAACCGTCTTTGTTAGGATCCCTTCAATGACTTTATTGGTATATTCCACTTGCCCATTTGCTTGTCGATGGTAGGGAGTAGATTTTATGTCTCTAATCTTATATTTTTCTACCATTTGCTCCACTAGCTTTGATGTGAATTGAGCTCCTTGATCTATAAAAATTTCTCTTGGGACACCAAAACGAGTAAAAATATCCTCAAAAATAAAATTGACTACAGATGATTCAGTAGCAGAAAGTAATGGTTTGGCCTCTACCCATTTGGTAACATAATAAGTGCAAACTAATATATATTTATTTTGTCTAGATGGAGGATTAATAGGTCCTACAAAATCCAAGGCCCATTTCTTAAAGGGTTCAATATGCACTTGAGGTTGCAGAGGCATGTCACCTGAAGGAGAAGGTTTCCCTACCCTTTCTCCACTGTCACACCTTTTAAAATACTCTTTAGCATCCTTAAAGAGGGATGGCCAATAATATCCTAAATGAAGGATCTTATAAGTTTTCCTCTTATCAGCAAAGTGTCCACCACATGGTTCATCATGACATGCCTTGAGAATCTCAGGCATCTCATCTTCTCGAACACATATTCTGATGATGAAATCTGCACCTATTTTTTATAACTCATTAGCAATCCATGAATATTTTGCACTATCATAAATGATCTTTCTTTTATCTCTTGTATTCATAATTGAAGGAAATTTTCCTAAAACTAGATAGTTAGCAATATCAGCAAACCAAGGATTTTGAGCGGTAATTGCAAAGAGATATTCATCAGGGAAGTTATCTTCAAATGGAGTACTGTCTTTAATGTTTTGGAGTCTAGATAGGAAATCAGCTAGTGTATTTTTTTTCCAGGCCTATCCAGAATAGTGATGTTGAGTTCTTGTAAAATCAATAACCATCTTGTGAGTCTGCAATTATTAATTGATTTCTTCATTAGGTACCTAATCGCAAAGTGATTTGTGTGAACAAAAGTTGCATAGCATGTTATATAGTGTCTAAATTTATTTATGGCATGAACAACAACTAAGAACTCTTTTTCAGTTACAGTATAATTTAACTCTGAAGGAGTCAAATTTTTACTTGTATAGTAGATGGCATAAGGAATCAGGTCCTTTTGTCCCAATACAGCTTCTAAAGCTGTATCTGAGGCATCTATTGAAATATGAAAAGGTAATTTCCAGTTAGGTCCCCTTAAAATAGGTGCTTTAGAGATTTTTGTTTTCAAGGTTTCAAACGCTAACTGTTGGTGAGAAGTCTAATTGAATTCATAGTCCTTGGTAAGTAATTTAAAAAGTGGAGATGCTATCTTTGTGAAGTTTTCTATGAATCTCCTAAAATACCCTGTAAATCCTAGAAAACTCCTAACATATTTTTGACAACTTGGAACTAGTAGTCTAGAGATGACTTCAACTTTTGACTTATCAACTTTGATCCCCTCTCCTGAAATGTGATGTCCTAGAACAATCCCTTCAGTAAACGTCATAAAACACTTTTCATGACTTAATGAAAGATTTGCTTCTTTACATATTTTTAAAACTTTTTCCAATTTTGCTAAGGCTTCTTCAAATGTGTTTCCATAGACTGTGAAGTCATCCATGTATACCTCTACACAGTCATGTATTAGATCTGAAAATATTCCTAATATTGCCCTTTGGAATGTTGCAGGTGCATTGCATAATCCAAATGGCAATACTCGGTAGGCATAGGTACCCCAAGTACAGGTAAATGTGGTCCTGGCTTGATCCTCAAGTGCTACTTGAATTTGGTTATAGCCACTGAACCCATCAAAAATGAAAAGTACTTCTTGCTTGCTAATGTGTCTAGCACATGATCTATGAAACGTAAGGGAAAATGGTCTTTAAGAGTAGCTTTATTCAGTTCTCGGTAGTCAATACATACCCTACATTTTCCATTCTTCTTGGGTACAATTACCAAAGGAGAGACCCACTAACTATCTGAAATGGGATAAATAAAATTGACATTTAACAATTTCTGCAATTCTTCTTTAACAATCTCCCTAAGGTTTGGATTCATCCTTCTCTGAGGTTGTCTGATTGGTTTAAAATTTTCCTCTATATATATATGATGAGTGCAAGTATTAGGATTGATCCCTTTCATGTCAGTGTACTCCCAAGCATATGCAGAAGAATGTCTCTGTAATGTTTTGACTAGCTTTTCTTGTTGAAACTTCTCTAGGTTTTTGTTTATGTTTAAGTTTTTTCCTGGGAATATTTCAATTGCAGAGATGCCAAATTCTTCCATGGAGTAAAGAGACATCTGTCTTGATGATAAGAACTCAATGTTAGATTCTTCTTGAAATTGTTCATATTTAAATTATGAAGAAGATTCTTAATTTTCCAAAGTATTCAGAATCTGACTATCTTCACTAATTTCTGAAATAGTGAAGAGAGGTTGTATATCTTCTTCATCATCAATCCATTGAGTGTCATCTAATTCTATGATTGTTCTTGCTGGAGGATACAAGGTAAATTTCTTGGTTGAACTTCCATCAGAGATGTACACATCACCATATCTACAGCTAATGAAAGCATCAACTGTAGCTAACCAAGGTATTCCTAATATAATAGGATGTCCTCCTACATCATTTTTAGGAGTTAGGATCATGAAATCCATAGGATACTCCCAAGAATATAAGGACACTGGAATGTCTTCTATTATCCCATCTGGTTTGATCACAGATCAATCTGCTAATTGTAGCAGTGTGGGTGTAAAAAGAAGATTAGGAAGTTTTAGTTTTTCCATGATTTGCCTACTCATGATATTGACTGCTGCTCCTAAATCAATGAGTGTATTCCAAATTTCAATTCCATTGATGTGTATTTTGACAACTGGATTTCCTAGGTCTAGATACTTTGGAATGGCAATCTTAACCATCATTATATCTACTATTTTTCCTACCAGTTGTATTTTCTTTATATCTTTTATTCTTTTTCCTATTTTTTTCATACTCAACTCCTTTATTGTTTTTGCTAAGATTAGGATTTCCTTGATAGCTTGTAATAATGGAATTTTAATACAAACATTTCTTAACTCATCTAGGAAGTCATAGTTAGGCATCATAATTTGTTTCTCTACACCCCTATCAACTTGTAATCTTTCTGGAAAAGGAGGTGTAGAAGTAGATGTTGATGGCTGCTCTAATATAGGAGTTGAAATTATTGGCTCTTTCTATTTTGATTTTTCAATGTTTTGAACTTGAAAATATGTGTTTCCCTCAAGACTTTTATTTACCCGTAGAGAATATTCCTCGGAATCGTTTTGCTCTTGTATAATTACAGAAGGTTTCTTATTTTCAAGTATTCTTCCAGACCTAAGTTGAACATCATTAAGGTCTAAAGGAGTAATCAAATAGGTTGGGAATTGTTGACCTTCAACCATATATGTATTCTGAGGATTTTTATTGTTGGGGTTTGGTATTGGCTGGGCAGGCAATTGATTTTCTTTTTGAGGAAATGGTAATGGAAGTGGTTGATTTTGATTTTGGTTCTGATGTTGTGCACTCCGTTGAGGATTTTGTTGAGGATTTTGTTGTGGGGAAAAAATTGAATATGTTTCATATGAGGGATTAGAAGGTGGATATTGATAATACTAGGAGAACCTTCAATATGGATTTTGTGTTCCTTGTGCCCAAGGTTGAGATTGATTTTGGAATTGGGTCCAAGGTTGTTGCGAAGAGTTCCAATTTGATGGGGGTTGATTGTACATTTGACTATTAAACCCTTGTGTCTGAGGCCCCAACTAAGGTCTTCTAGAGACAAAGTTAAGAGATTCTGTGGAATTTGTGGGTGTTTCTTCTTGAAAGACACCCTTAAGACTAGGGAGTGAATGAAAACTCTTAGTCTCATGTTTTTCTGAACAAATTGCGCATGTCTCTATTACTTTTGCATATAAAGGACACTCTCTCAAGGCATGCTTCTTCCTACATTTGGGACAAAATATTGCTAAGGCATCTATTTCAGCTTTTTTCTTGTTTTGTAACTTAAGGGTTTCTATTTGTTCACTAAGACTCCCTAAAATTTCAGATTTAAATTCATCAAGAATATTACCTATTTCTGCCCTACTTATTGTTCCAGCTACAGATTTACTTGCCCTTGCAAGAGCAGGGTCTCTTGGTCCTTTTAGAGTTTTAGATTTTCCTCTTGAAAGATTGATACATAACTCAACTATTTTAGGTAATGGAAGCTGAGATATGTCCCATTTTCCCATCATATTGAGGATATCTATCCATTCATCCCTAATTTTTTTCAACAAGAGAGCCTTTAAAGTTTCTTGATCAACAGTTTCCATTTTTACCCTCTTGATGTTATAATTGAATCTTTCCAACAAATCTTCCATATTTTCATCCTCTTTTTCCGTCATCTTGAATACTTCTTCCTTATGATTTACTGGTATGTAGTAATCCAAGTATCTATCTAGAAAAGCTTTCCTTATTTCATCCCATGTCCTAATAGATCTATTTATTAAACTCATAAACCATTTTAATGTTGCTCCTTCCAATGTTGAAGGGAATGGTTTAATTTTCTGAGCATCCTGTAGATAATCATAGGTTCTACATAGAACTTCAAATTCAAATAAGAAGGTTTCAGGATCCTCACTTTTCAGTCCATGAAATTTAGGAAGAATAGAAGGTGAGATGTTTTTCATAGTTGCATTAGTCTCTTCATCTACTATAGGGAATCCAAAAGGACTTCCGGTTCCCCTTTTACCTTTGCCTCCTTCTACATTTCCTCTACCTCTTCCTCTATCTCCTCCTCTTCCTCTACCTCCTCCAAATAGTTTATGTTCTCCATTAAAGACTTCTCTTTCCCCTTCTTCTGCCATGATAGACTCCTCTGAACTGATATAGGGTTCAGTTGGAAGAGCTAGTTGCTCTATTGGTTCTTCTATTAAGGGTATATTGAAGAAATAGTCCTCTTCTTCCTCTTCACTAAGGATTTCCAATTATTCTGCTGGAATATATTCCCTTGTGGAAGTGAAAAAGGTTACCCCTTCTGTAGGAGTCCTTGGATCTTCTTCCTCTAGAATTGCTTCAGTGGATGAAGTGGGGGATCTTCCTGATGGGATATCTGATCTTGAGACTTCTGGAAGCCTAGGACCAGTGTAGTTTGGAATGTGAGTCTGGGTTGGAGGTGTGCTACTTCTTGGTCTAGGTGGAGTGAGTGGAGTTGTGGGAATTAAACTTTTGCCTCTTACAAATCTACCCCTAGAATCCATTTCTCTACGCATATCATTGTTTTTGGGAAATAGGAAATAAGGCTACCTACTTATACCTCCCCGGCAACAGTGCCAAAATGTTTAGTCAATTCAGTGTCCTGAATTGATAGCATAAATTATTGACCAGGGCCTGTAAAATGATGAGGTATATTTGCACTATATGTGCCTAAATATCCTTATTCTTATTTCATTATTTTCAATATTTTTTTGATGTTTTTGAGTTTTTTTATGTTTATATTTTAGTATGATAATCTATGTTCAAAAAATGACATCAAATCTATGATAGAAAAGAAAACCTTAGACTCAAAACAAAGTGTAATTGTAAACAGAGCATTTTAATCCATGGATGTCCTAGGTTGCAAATGAACATGAAACGCAACTCAAGACATTATAATTCAACCTAATCCTTTTGATTAGAGGTTTATTAGAATAGTTTGTAGAAGATATTTAACTCCAATGTGATGAGGATCTTCCTAAAAAAAGACAGTGACTTAGAATATTGTAATGCATCCTATTCATATATTAGTGATATTTTGGAACAACTTGAGAAGAGAATTGCCACAATATGCTTAGGATCTCTATGAACATTTAAAATTCTTATGTTGTTACAGCTAGGTCTCATTCATCAGTCAGAGATGTATTGAAATAATTCATTGAAGGAGACTAGATATAACAAAATAAGGATCTTCTAAACAACAAGTAACCCACAGTATTACAATTAGGTCTTTCTATGATTTAGAGATTTATTCAGACAATTTTGAGAGAAGAATTCTTGTAACAATATGAGGATCTTCAATCCAACCAAATTTAATCATCCTACAACCAAATCTCATTCAGTCAATAGTGATATGTGGGAAAATATTTTAAGAAAAAGAGTGGCTGTAGGATAATGAAAATCTTTTAATCTAAATCACAGAAACTTAAAGTGCTGGTAACTCAAGATGTCACAGCAAAATCCATTCAATGAATAGTGATATATTGGAAATCTTTTAAGAAAGGACTAATTATAACATCATGAGGATATGTTAGCTGAAAAAACAAAGCAAGACATGATACTGGAAGATACAAACTCAGAAAAATATCTAAGTGAGAAATAAAACAACACAGAATTAAAAGTTACTTATCTAGAAAGCACATGGAAGCATCCTTAGATAGCAGGGGCCCTCTGCTATCAAGTTAGCATAAAAATCCTTAGCTCCTTAAGCTTTTCTTCAACACAACGTCAAATTTATGCTCCTTCTTATTATCAAAAATACTTCAAAACAGAGTATCATAGTTTTGGAAAATAATAGTTGACTTGTTCCCTCGGTCTTACCGAGCTAAATTTATAGGAAATTACATAACTATTATTGAATGAAAGTAGGCACAGGTGTATTCTAAAGTCAAAATCAAACTAAAACTCTTTTCTAGGACTCGTGATTTGCTGAAAGCAAATCAAGAGTCCTTATCCTTATAGAAATATGCTTCTCGGACTCTTGGTTTCACCAGGTGCACAAGCATCTCCAGATTTTGATTCAGCCTTCGTGGATGACAAGGAACAATGTAGGAATGATTTAGAATCTAACCATATACTCCTTTTTTTCATATGACACCTGTAATATGTTCAAACACCAAAATGGCTACGGAATGTGTAACTGGCTACAGAATGACTGCATTCTGTAGCTAAAACTGCTCAGAAATCATTAAGACTACAAAACCACAAAAGTACAACATGTTAGTCATTGCATGTATTCCTTAAGTGATTTTAATCATTCTTATTGATCTTTTAGGTATATAAATGACAAAAGGAATGATAAGATAAAGAGGATTTTGGCAAAGGAGAAGACACTTTTAGGGTTCAACAATATTTATCTTAGTGTTTACCATAGGATTTTATGAATATGAACATAATTCATGGTCAATATTAGTCAACCATGGTCCAAACTCACATTGTGACAAAGATTGTCTCAATATGAAAATCGACCATGGTGAACCACGGTCCAGCGTCGCATTGTGACAAATATTGTCTCCATATGAAAATAAATCATGGTCAACCATTGTGCTACGTCACATTGTGACAAGGATTGTCTCGATATGAAAATGAACCATGGTCAACCATGTTTATGTTATGGTTTATAATATTTATCTTATAGTTTATACACATTAGGTTTATAATATTAATCCCTTGGGTTTAATATTATTTCCTTAAGTTTATAATCCTTTGGGATTTTAATACTAATCCCTTGGGTTTATAATATCAATCCCTTATGTTTATGAATTTAAGGGTTCATATAATTAGGGTATAATATTATTCGTAAGGTTTATAATATTGATCCTATGATTTAATATAAATCCCTCAGATTTATAATTATGGTAAACCATGGTCCAACATCACATTCTAACAAAGATTATCTCAATATGAAAATAAATGATGGTCAACCATTCTCAACCATCGTCAAACTTAATTAATCATGGTCAACCATTTTCCAATGTCACATTTTGAAAAAAATTGTCTCAATATGAAAATAGACCACACTTAACCATGGTCAACCATGGCCCAACATTGCATTATGAAAAGGATTGACTCAATATGAAAATCAATCGTGGTCTAATGTCACATTTTGACAAAGATTGTCTCAATATGAAAATCAACCATGGTTAGCCATGGTAAACCATGGTTTTCCATATTTATATTACTATTTATAACATTTAATATAAGGTTTATATTCCTTGGTTTATAATATCAATCTTATGGTTAATCATAGGATTGTCTCAATATGAAAATTAATCATGGTTGACCATTGGAAACCATGGTAAATCATGATCAATCAGAGTCAAAATTGGTGAAATATGGTCAACTATGGTTAATTAAGATCAATCATGGTTAACCATGGTAAAAAATGGTCAAGCATCACATTGTGACAAAGATTGTCTCAATATGAAAATTAACTATGGTTAACCATGGCCGAATGTTCCATTGTGACAAATATTGTCTTAATATGAAAATAACCCATGGTCAATACTCATGGTCATATTGTGACAAACATTGTCTCTTGGTCCAATGTCACATTGTGACAACCATGGTCATCCATGGTTAGCAATGGTCAATTTTTCTCTAATGTCGCATTGCGACAAATATTATCTCAATATGAAAATCAATCATGTTCAGTGATGGTCCAACATCAAATTGTGATAAGGATTGTCTCAATATCAAAATAAATCATGGTTAACCATTGTCCAACATCATACTATGACAAAGATTTTGTAAATATGAAAATCAACCATTTATTTTAGGGTTTATAATATTTATCTTAGGCTTTATATACATTGTTCTTATATTATTATTTGTTGAGTTTCAAATTGTTCCCTTGGGTTAATAATCCCTTATGATATTAGTTTTAATCCCTTGGGTTTATATTATCAATCACTTGAGTTTATTAATCTAATGGTTCACATTCCTAGGGTATAGTATTATTCATATCGTTTATAATATTAATCCTAGGGTTTAATATTAATCCTCTGGGTTTATAATCATGGTAAACCATGGTCAATCGTGGTCAGCCAGTCATGGTCAACCATGTTTGTTTTAGAGTTTATAATATTTGTATTATGGTTTATTTTAATCCCTTAGGTTTTATATTAGTTCCTTGGGTTCATAATCCCTTAGGGATTTAATATTAATTCCCTCGATTTATTACTCCCTTTGGTTTATATCATCAATCATTGGCTTTATTAACCTAAGGGTTCATATTACTAGGGTATAATATTATTCATAGGGTTTATAATATTTATCCTAGGGTTTAATATAAATCCCTTCAGTTTATAATCATGGTCATACATTAGATTATGTTGAATAATGTCTCAATATTAAAATCAACCATGCTCAGCCATTGTCAGCAATCGTCAACTATGGTCAATCATCGAAAAACATAGTCGAATGTCACAATGTGACAAAGATTGTCTCAATATGAAAATAAACCATGGTTAACCATGGTCCAATGTCACATTGTGACAAATATTACCTCACTATGAAAATAAATCATGGTCAACCATAGTCTAACTCCGCATTGTGACGAAGATTGTCTCAATATCAAAATCAACCATGGTCAACCATGGTCCATTATCACATTGCCAGAAATACTATCCCAATATAAAAAGAAATCATGATCAACCAAGGCCTAAGGTTTACAATATTAATCCCTTGGGTTTTTTAATTTTAGGGTTTATATTCTCCATGATCCCATGTCTCATTATGACAAAGATTGTCTCAATATGAAAATCAACTGTGGTCAACTATGGGCCAACATCACATTGTGACAAATATTGTGTTGTTATGAAAAGCAATGATGGTTGACCATGGTCCCTAGTCTCATTTTGACATAGATTGTGTCCATATGAAAGAAATATGGTCAAAGATGGTTAACCATGTCTATTTTAGGGCTTATAACATAAATACCTTACTGTCTGTATACCTTAGGTTTATAATATTAAACCCTTGGGTTTATATCATTCCCTTTGTTTTATAATCCCTTACGTTTTTAGTATTAATCCCTTATGTTTATTAGTACATTGGGTTTATAATATCAAACCTTAACATAACCATCGTAAACCATGGTCATTCATGGTCAACCATGACCCAACGTCACATTATAATACAAATTTTCTAAATATGAAAATCAACCATGGTCAACCACGGTTAAACATGTTTAGTCATGGTCAACCGTGGTCAAATATCGCATTGTGAGAAATATTATCTCAATATGAGAATCAATCATGGTCACTTATGTTCAATATGAAAATGAACCATGGTCAATCATGGTCAACCATGGTCCAACATCACATTGTGACAAATATTTTCACAAAATGAAAATCAACGATGGTCACCCATCATCTACCATTGTTAAACATGGTCAAACATGGTCCAACGTCCCATTATGAAAAACATTTTCCCAATACGAAAATAAACCATCGTAAATCATGATCATTCATGGTTAATGATTATGAATAATAGTAGTCACATTGTGACAAAGATTTCATCATGGTCAAACGACACATTGTGACAACCATGGACATCTATGGTCAACCATGGTCCAAAGTTGCATTGTGGCAAATATTGTCTCAATGAGAAAATCAATCATGGTCAACCATAGTGCAACATCACATCGTGACAAAGATTTTCTCAATATGAAAATCACTCATGGAAAACAATGTTTTTTTAGGGTTTATAATATTTATCATAAGGTTTATTTACTTTGGGTTAACAATATTAATCCTTTGGGTTTTTAGTATTAATTCATTGCATTTATTAGTTCCTTCGGTTTATTAATCATAGGTTTTATATCCTCAGGGTTTAATATTAATCCTACGGTTTATAATATTAATCTCTAGGGTTTATTAATTTTAGGGTTTATATTCCTATGGTTTAATATTCATACTAGGGTTTAATGTTATTCCCTTGGGTTATTAATATTAATCCAATGGGTTTATTAATTGCTTGTGTTTATAATATTAATTGAAATGTTCATGATATTAATCTTAGGGTTTAATATTTATTTTGCAGTTTATAATATTTATCTTAGGGTTATATCTCTTCATTTGTATAGTCTCTTGGTTTTATTAATCCCTTGAGTTTATAATATTCATCTCTTAGGTTTATAGTATAAATCTATTTGATTTATAATAATATTATCTCTTTACAAACCATAATTATAATAATTATTAATTATTAAAAATTATTATTATTATTATTATTATAATTATTTATTAGTAATTATAAATTATTAATAGTTAATATTTAACAATTATTAATAATTGATCATTAATAATTAACAATTACTAATTATTTATAAATGTTAATAATTACAAATAGTTAATAATTATTAGAATTAATATTTCATATATATATATATATATATATATATATATATATATATATATATATTATTTTTATTATTTTGTTAATTAATCTCTCCCTACTACTAATAATAATCTATAATTTATAAAATATTAATAAAATTACTAATATTAATATTAATAAATAAATAAACCCAAAGAACTAATATTAATATTTATTAATTAATAATACTCTTACATTTAATTAACAATACAAATAATAGTATTAATTAAATAGAGTATTAATATTAATTAATAATAATTACTATAATAATAATCATAATTATAATCATAACCATATTTATTAATGTAATTACGCTAGCTTATATTCAAAACTTAGTATTCTAAAAAGATATATTATTCGGAAACACTTATTTATGAGTGTAAAGTGGATTATTGAAAAATCATGAGAAATTAGTGAGTTACGACTACTTCTCATGGAAATGGTCATACATGAATGTCGTCATTTACATAGTTGAATCCCAAAAAAGTATATCTCATATAATGCACTGTGGAAAACCACTCAATACTTAAAGTACAAATTTGACACCAAATCCTCATCCAACAATACAATATTCTAAAAATAATTGGAAAAAAAATAATAATAACAAATATGTAAGAAATTTAAAATGCACAAGCTATCGTCATCATTCGACAACATAATATCCTAAAAAATAATGAAAAAGGTGTAATTCTTGACCAATAATATGGTAATTATTGCATTTCACTAACTTTTTGTACGCCATAATTAATAAAACCCATATGTTTTTTATTTTTATTTTTTATATTTTAAGCAGAAACTTTTCGTTTTTATCTTCCGAAAAACGTCTAATTTCCTAATACCGATATTTTTGTTTGTCTTTCTGCTTAACATGTTGTGAGTATAATTATTAATAACAAAGTTTGCTAATCGAGTTCTACCATTTCACACGTATAGTAAAACATGAACGTATGAGATAAAAGAGACTATCCCAAATGCAATGAAACGTTAATAACAAAAGTTTGCTAATCGAGTTCTACCATTTCACACGTATAGTAAAACATGAACGTATGAGATAAAAGAGACTATCCCAAATGCAATGAAACGTGGGATCGTGGATACACACAAGGGGACATAAATAAGAAATTGTAAAATTTAGAGAAATTTAAGGGAAATGAGGGATGTCAGTGATAAATATTATAAATTTATTTAAAAAATAACATATAAAAATAAAAAATAAAATCCCAATAATATGTCAAGAACATCCCAATAATATGTTAACAACTAATTTAGTAAATAGTAAATCTTAATAATTATGAAATTTACATCAAAATATTATGATAATTTTTTATTAGACTATTTTGAATCATAATTATCATTTGACATTTCTACAATCATCATTTTAAAATTGTAAATCTAAAAGTAAATTACTAAAATGAATCTTTCATTTGACATTATGCAATGTTCCATCTTTAGTCGCAAGGACGTGGTTTAATGGTTGTGTGGGGAGGTTTGGCCCCTATAGGTTTCATGGTCCAATATTGGGAAGGATAAATTTTAATTGTTATTAGCAAAAAAATGTTGGAGGATGCAAGGGGATGCTTTTCGTCACTAGAAAAATGTTGCCCCAAAGTTTCCCCCATTTTCCCAAAAAAAGGGGATGTGGGGAAACATATCCCCAAGAGTTTCATTGTATCGGGAGTGTGGGGGAGTGAGGAAGCATGTCACCCACACCAGGGGGGCGTGTCCTTGTGGAATACTACCCATATGAATCCTTTGGAAAGGAATTGAATTTTTGGTCAAAAATCCAGAAGGTTGCAATTTTAACTCAAGAATTCCTTTGTGTTCACATGTATGGAGCCCGAGAGAGTTGGAGAAACCTTCAAAAATTAGTTTGATGACAAATTGTTGTGGGAAGAATTGCAACTCTATCATAAGTGTTTTAAATAATGCATTTTATCACATAAGGTTCTTGAATAATTCATACTCATTAGGTGTAAATTAGTAGGTTTGCATAAGCTTGTTTAAGGTGTAGCCTCTACTAGGTCGCAGTTTCAAATTTCACAAGGGTGGGTTGAGTCTTGGACACCTAATCCATTAAGGGTTATGGTGTTGAAGGTGAATAATCATGAAGAGTGACCTTAAAAGATGAATCCAATGGTCAAACAACTTATTTATCTGTAACATCTTTATGGTCACAAAATGTATTTATATGTAACATATTTATGAATAATAAGGCAATTCATGCTTTCCTCTCACATTTTCTCAACCTTATTCTCATCAGTCTTAATGATTTTCTGCTTATCTTACCACTCTGCTTATTTCATTATGTGTGTCTCTTACGCATAAACACTCCTTCCCTCTACACTATTTGCGCCATTCTCTACCTGATACCAAACTCTCGTGTGAGAACTCCTTGGCAGTAGGAGCCTAACACTCTACCAATATTGGAGACTAGTGAAACTTTACTTTTACTTCTATTTTTGTGAGTTCCCACTCTAGATTATTATTGGGTATCTAGAAATCCTAACACTCACCTCTCCCGCGGCACCAGGATCATATTTGTGCTTCTCTGATATGAGTTTCTCTCTAAAAAAACATTTACGCTCGTTTCTTTGCTCTACGCTCTTGTGCACTCCAGGAATCCTCGACTAGGTGAAAAAATTCAATCGCAACGGCTCGAACCAAGAAAGAAGTTTCCTTTTATTTTACAGGATAAATATCACATGAAAGCCTTCGATCTTATTGATTGTTCACTTAATACCTAAGACGTGGTCTTGGTGGGTCAGTTACTATTTGTCTACATTTTAGGAGACTATTGTGAATGGGTTGATTCACTGAACTATTCTCTTCCTACCATGCATTGGATTTCATATTCTCATAAATTGTCTAGACACCATGGGCCAGTTCTGGCAGCATTGATCAACAAGATATGAGGGAAAGAACATGTGGAAGAAGGCTTTCACACTAATAGGAATGTTTCCAACATTGCACAGTTCGAGATATCAACATAGATAAATACTAATAGGAATGTTTCCAACACTACATAGTTGGGGATATCAAACTAGAAAATTCAATGCAATAAACCCCAAAACCCATAAAATGGCAAGTCTACCTCTCCCAACCATCTTATTTATAAGTATAATCTTTACTTGGTATCAACAAGAATGTGATCAAGCGTTTTGAGAAGGAAGCTCCTAAAATGAATAAAAGGTCACTTAAGTATGTCTTGGTGCTTTACAAGTTTAAGGCTAAGCTTGGGCATTAAGCTTTAAAATTAAATGGTCTTTTAAAATTAATTTAAAGGGTGTTTCACTTTACAAATGGTGGTGTTTTTTTTGGGTAAGTAAATACTAGTTAAATTACATTGTAAATGGGTTGTTTTTCGGTAGAAACTAGCATCTTTCTTGAAGTTTCCCGCATGGAGGATCATGGTATTTTGATCTTCATCTATGTGAGTGTTTTATAAACATATTCATGGTATTTTTATTTTCATATCTGTGAATGTTTTATAAACATATTCATCCTCTCACTTTGTATGGAGTAAGAGGGGATTAATAATGAGGCTTCTAGTTTTGATGCCCTATAAATCTAGATCCTGGAAGCGAGTTTGAGCAACAATGATATCATCTATATCTGATAGGGAAATTGATTATCAACTACTAGTTTCGAAGAGCCTAAGCCACAAATTTATCAATAGTGAAAACCATAGCATCAAGCTTGAACCAAAGTCAAAGTTGTGACTATTTTCAAAGTTATAAGCATGATTCAGTTTACGGTCATCTTCAAACTTGTATCAGGAGTACTTCCACTAGTAGAAGACTTCATCTTATAACTAGATTTGGAATTGTTCTAGAGTTGGTGGCCAACCTCAAACCACCAATGGTTGAGACCTCAATGATCTCCCCTTTCCAAGAATTAGGTAGCATTCCTCTAGCCGAAGACTTCTTCTAGTAAAATTTAGAATTATTCGAGTAACAACATCAAGCATTCCATGTTGAGATCTCAATGGTCTCTCTTTACAAAGCATTAGGGAACACTTCCTCTAGCAAAAAAATTCAGCTTCTAGCCCAGCTTTGAACTATTCCAAGAACTGTACTAAGTGTTCCAGTGTTGGTGGTCAGCCTTAAAACACCACCAGTTGAGACATCAAGTTCTCCCACCTTTTGGGTTTGTGGTCTTCCTTAAAAACCACCATTTGAGAGAGGACATTCAATCAATTACTACAATACATTTTTTTATTTTTGTATTACAAATATCTTCTTGAACTCATATACACCCCTTCAGATTAAGGGAGGGGGAGTGCAGGGGGTGAATGTTGGACACCTAATTTGTTAAGGGTTTAGGATGTAGAAGATGAACCGTCAAGTGGAGTCCAACAGACCTTAGAAGATGAATCCAATAGTCACACAATGTATTTATATCTAACATTTCTCTGAATGATAAGGTAATTCACGCTTATCTTTCATATATAGTTGCACATTCCAACATTAAGGATGACACAATTCTACCCATAAGTCTCATTGTGAATGGGTCCATTCTTATTATTCGCATAGCAGAATCCTAGTAATAAATATCCCATTAAGAGTAGATTTGTCTAACCCAACCCTAAACTCAGCCTAATCACCCACGAAAAAAACATACACAACTCCATTCCGTGGGTCACCCAAAAAAGACATGCACACAACTCCATTCCATTTTTCTATTTTTTTTAATAAACATATTTTTTTTAACTATTTCGAATTATGATATTCAATATACTTAATGTGAATGTCAAGAAAAGTTTTATGAATAGAAATTTCCAAATTTTTGGCAGTTTTTATTGATTTTTAATATGCATTTTTATAAAAATAGTCGAATTTTATATAATTTCTATAATGATTTTTAATCTTAAATAACTTAATGTAATCAAGTTTAGGCAAATCCTAACTGAAATCCAGTAAGAGTCAGCAAGAACTTGTCTGAAATTGAATCTACCATCGCATCCATGGATCCAACTGTAAATCACGTTATTTCGGCAAAGCGAGAATACCTTGCAATCACCTGTTACGTCCACCCTTCATCTTTGTCCCTGTAGTTTGGAACGAAATCTGTAGCTCTCAAAGCACTTTTAACCGTATCAATATTTTTTTAAACATCAAACTATTCTCAAGCGCAAATAGAAGCTTCCAGTTTAGATTTGATAATTCTTTAATGATGAAAAAAACTTCGTGCTCAAATATCACGTCGGCAATTATTTACTAATGTAACGTGTCGCTTAAACGAGAGTCTTATTCAATACCTAACGCGCAAAATCATTGAAATTATTGGCTACTAACTTTTTATTTTTAAATAACTTAAATTACATATATATAGCAAAATATTACTAAATATTTTGTTGAGAATATTATAGAATCAGCGTGACTCTGCAGACTTCATCGTTTTGCTTGTGAAGGGAATGATACATGACCCTACAATCTCGGCGTTATGAGCGGCGGTCACGACTATTTAAGATATAAGCCGTACCAGCATGAAATTCGGTCACTCCCGGCTCCACATTCTTTAATCAATGACACGCCTCATTTGAAACGGAAAACTAGTTTTAAGGTTTTATTGTTCCTACTGTTTTGTCAATCTTGATTGGCAACCAATATTTTGAAGGCTATAGAATTATTAATACACTCTAAGTACAGTCTTGGGAAAGGGACTCTCGCATTGGCTTTGTTGTCGACCCGTGTAGTAATTTCTTCGGTGAACAATTTCCGCTTAACAGGGAATGGGTTGATGTTTTTGTACTTCTTCGCACTCATCATCCATGGCTTATGTCAATAGCATGCGGCTTATGTCAATACCATGCGCATAAAGGATCCCAGATTTGAATTTTCCCACCAAATTTTGATATTATTTTCCCACCAATATTTGTTATGCCGCGTAGTCTAAAAAAACATAGAATAGCATAGAGTTTGGCAAAGATTTTGTCAGAATCTTGTTTACAGTTGTTAAACTTCGGTATTTTAGGTGTCATAAGGGTTTTTGATAGTGCTGAATCCATTTCTACTATCAAAAATGCAATTCAAACACTCTAAGTACCTGATTTTTTTAATTTTATTTTACCTGATTCCGGCAAAAGGCTACCATCCAAGCTATTCTGTATGCTGGGTAGACAACTTCTATTTGTTATTTCCAGTTGCACGCCATGCGCTCAAAGCTAATATAACAACTTTGGGTTAGCCCGTTCTTCCCTAATCAGATCAAATTCTCTTCCTCGCTTCCTTCTTTTGTCTCAAAATTATGTGAATGAACATGAAACCCTACATCCCTGACTTCAAATTGGCAGCTTGGTATTTCTATATGCACGCTGGAGGTCGAGCTGTGCTTGATACATTGCAGAAGAATTTATCTTTTACCGATATCAATATCGAGCCTTCTCGGATGACCCTTCACAGGTTTGGCAATACATCCAGCAACATGCTTTAGTATGAGCTTACTGCTATGACCTTGTATGCCTTGAATGGAAGGAGAAAATCAAGAAAGGAGACATAATATGGCAGGTAGCTTTTGGCTTGGGATTCAAGAGTAAGAGCGCGAAGGACTGGCAAAATATCGATCGCTATCCAGTAGCAATCCCAGATTTCAAGAAGATCATAAATTGAATGTAACAACAAATCATATTGTAAATAGCCAGGGACGATACAACCAACGAATCCCTTCAGTGTTGAAGTCGTTATGGAAGCCTTTGGAGTGGGTATCAGTGTGGTGTATTGCATTGGGCTTCTATTTTGGATTTTCAAACAAGCACCATCCAAGACAGTGTCCAACCCAACATCGAATCCGGTAGATTTGATATCCCATTTGAGAATCTCAAGAGAAGAAGTCCATAGAGCAACAAAAAATTCTAGTGTCGGGAATCTACTGGGAGTTGGAAGCTGTAGATCAGCTTACAGGGGAGCTTTAGCAAGAGGCGAGACTACTGTCGTTAAGGTGTTCATGCTAGATGATGAAGAGGGAGAGAAGAGTTTCTGATGGGAGTGCAGAACGTTGGGCAAAGTCCGGCATGGGCATCGGATTCTACTGAAAATTATCAAGGCGTGCTCCATTGTGGATTTCAAGGCTTTGATGCTAGAATTCATGCCCAATAGAAACCTCGACAACCATCTCCACGGAGCAAAGAGTGGTAAGCTCAGTTTGGAGATGCGGTTACACATTCTGTTGGATGTTGCGCATGGGTTACAATATCTGCATCATCACAGCTCTCCACCTATTCTACACTGTGATCTGAAATGGGATAACTTGTTATTGGACGTGTTGAAGTGTTAACTTCAACTACTGTGCAGTCTTGGGTTGCCTTCTATTTCTGTCTAGAGGGACTATGACACAGAGCCGCTTTCCATTTCCACTGAACAGTCAAATTCAAGTTTTATATAAGAAAACAGTATACACAGTCCTTCAGTTCAAAACAGAGTTTAAAACAGAACAGAGCATTAAACTGTCAGAAGAGTTTTGTTTGGTACGCAGGAGTTTGTTTTATTCGAAGACCGATGGTCCCCACATACCACGACAGCACTGGTCCCACTCACCAAGTCAGCAAACCACGTGGAATTTTATTATTCGATCGGGTTATTTTGGAGCCGGTCCGAGAACATGAAATCCAGACTCAAAGTTTTATTAAGTTGCATTGCATAACGGTTTTGGGTTTTATTTTGGGCCTGTACCCAAAGGCCAATTCCGGACCCGATATGGTTTTATGAACCAGATTTAAAATATCATCGCATGTCCATGAGCCTTACATCATCATCCTATTTTGTGATATGAACTTTGTTTGCAATTCCGTTTAATCGTTTTGAAGTTTGGAAGGTTGCGAAGGTAGAAGAGTTTGTTTTATTTTTGTTATATGTTTAATGTTCTTACACCGCATGTCAAAGGTTTTAAACCTTGGAGTTTTATTATGTTGCGCTATTGTAATGGGGGCCCCACAGGCCATACATAGGTTTAGTTTTTAGATTATATGTTTCTATAGTTTCTTTTACATGTGCGCTATTGTAATATGGGTCCCATAGACCCATACATATTTTCTTTATATAGTTTTTGTTTTATATTATTTTTGTGTGCTGCACCACATATGAAAAATAGCCCGAAGGCTAATGTAAAAGTTTATATACAAAACAGTGCATTATTATTGCAAACAAAAATAGAGTGTGAAAGCCCGAAGGCTGTTGTTGAAGAAAGACATAGTACTTTTTGTATGTGAGACAGAGTGTTAGTTTCAGCACTGCGTTTGTAGCAGTCTGTGTGTAATCCCTCAACAGAGGAAGATTTTTTGTAACAGTTTTTTAAGTTAATGAAATAGAAGTTTTCAAGTGTGTTAAAACTGTGTCTACCAGCAAGCAATTTTTTAATTTCTCTGTGTTAGAAGGAGAGTATCATTCTCTCTGTATTGTTCTAGAATTCTCAGAAATTCCAACATGGTATCAGAGCTAGTTCAGGCTCTTTGAAGGTGTCAAAGGAGCTGAAGGAAGGATTTTTTGTTGCAGCAGCTTCTCCAGCAGAGTGAAGGCTCAGTAAAAAAGAATCCAAGGTATTCTCAAGACAGATTTTTGTGTTACTATCTGAAGACAGACAATTTATTTTATAAATTCACAGTCAAGTATTTGAAGCATAGTTTAGAGTGCAAGCATAGCAGGAGCCAACACAAGCATGAGTATTGGTAATGCTTAGCTCCCACAATGTAATGGGAAAAACTATGATTATTGGGCAATCACTATGAGAGCCTTGTTTGCCTCTCAAGACTTATGGGAACTTGTTGAGGATGGTTTTGAAGAGCCAATAGATGAAAATGAGTTCAATGCCTTAACTCAGACAGAGAAGGACTTGTTGAAGAGAAATAAGAAGAAGGACTCTAAAGTCCTCTTATATTTGTATCAAGCAGTACATGAGAGTGTGTTTCCAAGGATAGCAGCAACTAAGAGATCCAAAGAAGCATGGGAAACTCTCAAGATAGCCTATCAAGGCATGGAGAAAGTGAAGACATCAAAACTACAATTGTTGAGGAGAGATTTTGAGACTCTCTGCATGAAGGAGTCTGATAACATAGACTCATTCTTCACACATGTGATTGGAATGGTCACACAGATAAGGTCTCATGGAGAGACACTTGAAGAAAGAAGGATTGTGGAGAAAATTTTGAGGAGCTTACCCTCAAGGTTTGATGTTATAGTCACCACCATAGAAGAGACAAAGGATCTCTCAAACTTTTCAGTTGATAAGCTTCATGCATCACTAATGACACATGAAAAAAGATTGGATAGAAATGAAAACTCATCTTTGGAGCATGCCTTCAAGACCCAAAGTTCCTTTGGAAGAGGAAGAGGTCAAGGCAGAGGAAACAAGAGAGGAAGAGGCAGAAGCAAAAATAGAGGAGGAAGAAACAGCCCAGCAAAAGCTCAAGGACGGGGCAGCAATCAAAATCAGAACCAAGACCAAAGCAGCAGCCAGCAAAGTGGACAACAACATGCTCATGGATAAAAGTATGATAAATCCAATGTCTAGTGCCATTATTGTAAAAAATATGGGCATTATGCAAATGAATGTAGGAAGAAGCAGAATGATATGGGTAATATACCTAGTGCAAATTTCACTAGAGAAAATATCAGCCAAGATAAAAAAAAATTAGCATAT
Source organism: Pinus albicaulis (assembly GCA_034641835.2). NCBI lineage: Eukaryota > Viridiplantae > Streptophyta > Pinopsida > Pinales > Pinaceae > Pinus > Pinus albicaulis. The sequence goes on from CM076580.1 coordinate 231,373,622, forward strand.
AATATATCTGAGGAAAAGAGTGAAGATTTATGCTTTCTAGATTCAGGTTGTAGTAACCGTATGACAGGAAACATTGCTATGTTTTCTATGTTAGATGAAAATGTGAAGTCTCAAGTCACATTGGGAACAGATAATAAGATTTATGTCACAAGGAACGGCATAGTAAATGTCTTGACAAAGAAGGGAGAAAAGAAGAGCATATCTGATGTATATTATGTACCAGGTATAAAATGTAATTTGTTAAGTATTGGACAACTTGTTCAAAAGGGGTACAATTTTTTCTTTGAAGATGATGTATGCACCATTATGGATAAACCACCAAGAAAGCAATGTATTGCTGAAGTAAAGATGACAAGGAACAAAATGTTCCCTCTCAGGATGAGAACAGATTTGAAGAATGAGAAGAAATGGCAGCAGTGACACAAGAGGTTTTCCAAAGAGAAGAAAAAGATGAGAATTAGTTATGGCACTTGAGATTTGGACATCTCAACTTTGGAGGTCTTAATTTGTTACATAGGAAAGGAATGGTAAGAGGATTACCATTTATTGAGAAACCGGACAACATATGTGAAGGTTGTATCCTGGGTAAACAACATAGAGAAAGTTTTTCATCCGGAAAAATCATAAGGGAAAAAGCACCCGTAGAAATTGTCCACTCAGATTTATGTGGACCAATGAAAACACCATCACTTGGAAGTAGCCACTACATGTTAACTTCTATTGATGATTTTACAAGAAAAACTTGGGTTTATTTTTTGAAAAATAAAAGTGAAGTGTTTAAAAAATTCTGCAATTTTAAAGCACTTGTGGAGAAGCAAAGTGGGAAACATATCAAAGTCCTTAGGACTGATAGAGGAGGCGAGTACATCTCTAAAGAATTTTTGCGTTTTTGCAGAGAAAATGGGATTCATAAGAAATTTACAACAAGGTACACTCTGCAGCAAAATGGAGTTGCCGAAAGGAAAAATAGGACAATCATGGATATGGTAAGGAGTATGCTAAAGGCAAAAAATTTGCCAAATGATTATTGGGTGGATTCTGTACATTGTGCAGTGTATATTTTGAATAGATGCCCAACAAAATTATTAATGAAAAGAGTTCCGGAAGAAGCATGGAGTGGGACAAAGCAAGGAGTCACCCACATGAAAGTTTTTGGTTGTGTGGCTTATGCACACATTCTAGATCAGCTAAGGAAGAAGTTGGATAGAAAGGGGGAGAAATGTATTTTTATTGGATACAATGAGGAATATAAAGTTTATAGGTTGTATAACCCATCCACCAATAAATTTATTGTGAGCATAGATGTTCAGTTTATTGAGGAAGAAGCTTGGGATGGAAGCATTGAGAAAACAGTGAATGCTAAAAAATGTTTGTCTTATGATGAAAATGAGGAAGAGATGGCTGAAATACATCCCTCAATAGTAGCACCAACACAAGGACCACAAGGGACACCCTTGAGGAGAAATGAGAGTGCTTCACCAAGCAGACCACAAGGAGGAGATTCGAGTGCTTCTTCAAGCACTTATACACCAAATGAAAGAGGAACAAAGTTCAGAAATTTAAATGAAATTTATGAGCAAGAGGAAACAAATGAAGATGTGAACTCTTTATTTGCTTTATATTGTCATGTTTATGATCCTATTCATTTTGAAGAAGACATTAAGAAAGAAATGGATAGATGTTATGGATGATTAAATTAATGCCATAGAAAGAAATAAAACATGAGATTTAGTTGAACTCCCAAAAGGTAAAGAAGTGACTGGAATTAAATGGGTCTACAAGACCAAAAGTAATGATAAAGGAGAAATTGAAAGACACAAGGCCAGACTTGTTGTCAAAGGGTATAAGCAACAACATGGAAGAGACTATGAGGAAACTTTCACACCGGTTGCAAGAATGGAAATCGTGAGAGCAGTGCTGTCCATAGCAGCACAAAACAAGTGGAAAGTTTACCAATGGATGTGAAGTCAGCATTCCTAAATAGAGTGTTAATCGAAGAGGTTTATATTGAAAAACCTCTAGGCTATGAGAAGAAAGGCCAAGAGCACAAAATGTGTAGATTGAAGAAAGCTCTTTATGGGTTGAAACAAGCACCAATAGCATGGTACAATAGGATAGATTGCTATCTACTGGAAAATGGATTTTAAAAATGTGAGGGAGAACCCACCTTATACATCAAGGAGAAAGATGCTAAGATGTTTATCGTTGTGTTATATGTTGATGATGTGATATTTACAGGAAATGATGATTACCTTGTTGAAAATTTTAAGAAGGTCATGAAAGATGATTTTGAAATGACTGATATGGGTTTGCTGAAATACTTCTTAGGAATAGAAGTAAAGAAAAATGAAAATAAAATTTTTATTTCTCAAGAAAATTATGTTAATGAAGTTTTGGAGAGATTTAACATGCAGTATTGCAAGGCAGCAATTACTCCCACAATGATGGGATTAATACTCAGCAAAGAGGATAGCAGTAAGGATTTTGATCCTAGTTTGTACAAGAGCATAGTTGGCAGCCTCATGTATTTGACTGCAACTAGGCCGGATATTATGCATGTTGTTAGTTTGATTTCCAGATTCATGGAGAGGCCAAAAGAAGCACATTGGCAGGCAGCAAAAAGAATTCTGAGGTATGTTAAAGGAACTAAATGGTATGGAATTTTATATACTACTTCAGAAAATTCAGAATTAATTGGATACACTGACAATGATTGGGCTGGAAGTGTAGATAACCGAAAAAGTACTTCTGGTTATGTTTTTCACATGGGTTTAGGAGCCATTTCATGGGCTTCTAAGAAGCAGCCTATTGTAGCATTATCTACAGCAGAGGCAGAGTATGTGGCAGCTATAGCAACAGCGTGTCAGGTAGTGTGGATGAAGAGAATATTGAGGATTTTGTGTCAAGAACAGGGAAAAGGCACAGTGATTTATTGTGACAATAGCTCAACCATAGCATTGTCTAAGAATTCTGTGTTTCACAAAAGGACAAAGCACATAAATGCTAAGTTTCACTACATTAGGGAGTTAGTCAACAATGGAGAAATTATTTTAAAACATTGCAAGACTTAGGATCAATTTGAGACATTCTGACCAAGCCATTGGGGTAGAAGAGTTTTGAATTTTTAAAGAAATGTTTGGGTATGACTGATAACCCAGCAGCTAAATTTAAGGGGGAGTGTTGAAGTGTTAACTTCAACTGTTGTACAGTCTTGGGCTACCTTCTACTTCCTTCTAGAGGGACTATGACACATAGACGCTTTCTATTTGCACTGAACAATCAAATTCAAGTTTTAAATAAGAAAACAGTGTACACAGTCCTTCAGTTCAAAAACAGAGCTTAAAACAGAACAGTGTTAAACTGTCAACAGAGTTTTGTTTGGTATGCGGGAGTTTGTTTTATTCGAAGAACAACGGTCCCCACATACCATGGCAGCACTAGTCCCACTCACCAAGTCAGCAGACCACGTGGAAGTTTATTATTTGATCGGGTTATTTTGGAGCCGGTCCGAGAACATGAAATCCAGACCTGAATTTTTATTAAGTTGCATTGCATAATGGTTTCAGTTTTTATTTTGGGCCCGTACCCAAAGGCCAATTCCAGACCCGATATGGTTTTATGAACCAGATTTAAAATATCATCGTGCATCCATGAGCCTTACATCATCATCCTATTTTGTGATGCGAACTTTTGTTTGCAATTTCGTTTAATCATTTTGAAGTCTGGAAGGTTGGGAAGGCGGAAGAGTTTGTTTTATTTTTGTTATATGTTTAATGTTTTTACACTGCACGTCGAAGGTTTTAAACCTTGTAGTTTTATTACGTCACGCTATTGTAATGAGGGCCCCACAGGCCATACATAGGTTTAGTTTTTAGATTATATGTTTCTATAATTTCTTTTACATGCACGTTATTGTAATATGGGTCTCGCAGGCCCATACATATTTTATTTATATAGTTTTTATTTTATATTAATTTTGTGTGCTGCGCCACATACGAAAAATAGCCCGAAGGCCAATGTAAAAGTTTATATACACAACAGTGCATTATTATTGTAAAAAAAACAGAGTGTGAAAGCCCAAAGGCTGTTGTTGAAGAAAGACATAGTACTTTTTGTATGTGAGATAGAGTGTTAGTTTCAGCACTGCGTTTGTTGCAGTCTGTGTGTAATCACTCAACAGAGGAATATTTTTTGTAACACTTTTTTAAGCTAATGAAATAGAAGTTTTCAAGTGTGTTAAAACTTTGTCTACCAGAAAGCAATTTTTTAATTTCTCTGTGTTAGAAGGAGAGTATCATTCTCTCTGTATTGTTCTGGAATTCTTAGAAATTCAAACAGGACGAAGACATGAAAACTCATCTTGCTAATTCCGGATTGGTCAGTATGTTCATCCAAACGAACGTGGCATCCAGGACGACTTCAACACCGAAGGGATGTGTTGGTTATATCTCCCCTGATTTATCATTTATGTAATTTTTTCATGGTTTTCTGGTTGTGTATTTTCAATAATAAACCTTGATGAGAAAATTTGTTCCAACCAAGTTATAAAAAGAAGATGTTTCTTGATTTTGTAAAGGGCCATAAACAATTGCGTAATATTTATACTTTGCTTATTGGTAATGGACTGCTCAAGGCTTTCTAACTTTTTGTTTTTTTAACAGAGTAAGGTATAAAATATAACTTCATTGTGGAGTAATCCAATATCTTATATAACTTCACTCTGGAGTAATCCAATATCATATTACCAAAAGCTATGATTTATTTGTAAATTTTCATTAGTGGTTGGTTTGTTATTTGTTTATAATAAATTAGTTAGATTTATTATGTGTGAAATTTACATTTATTAAATTTTATGTTTGAATAGTTTTGGATAATTTAGTTTGTTATTTCTTATAATAAATTAGTTAGGTTTATTAAGTTTGAAGTTTGTATTTATTAAATTTTGAGTTTAGATTTATTTTAAATTTAAATTTATGAAAGTTATAAGATATATCATTTTTTTTAATTTAAAATTTAAATAAATATTTACACAAGGTTTTGGTTGCGATTTGATTGTGTTGATAAATTTTGAGTTAAATTGTATTTAGGTTGATTTGTTGAAATATTTAAATGGATTGGATATGTTTTAAATGGATTTGATATGTTTTAAATGAATTTGACATTTTAAATTAGAAAGTACCATTAAGATGACCCTTTAAAAATACATGAAAATTAGGAGGAATGGTATAGTGTTAATTTTATTGTACAAATTAAAGTTACATGTTATCATTACCATTTTTTATATTCATCACATGAGGAATGAAATTGATTTCAATTACTGTTGGAAAATTCAACTAGATATATTGTAATAAAGGTCACTTCATATCATGTCTATCTTGATTTTGTATATAGTAAATGAAATTGATTTCAATTACTATTGGAAAATTCAACTAGAGTCATTTTAATAAAGGTTTTTGGTATTAATGCATTTTTTTTCCTCTTGAGATGATATTCCTTTGGTATTTATAAAAAATATATAAGATAATCTACAAAAAAAACAATTACTTACCAAGTTAGCTTAAATAAAAATTAACATTATTTTCCTAAAACTAAACTACAATATCTAGATATAATTGTATAGAATCACCAATCTATTTCTTGTGAGGTTGGAGTTTTTCCAATGAACTACTAGCCTTTAAAGAATTAGGAAAGAGACTTGTACGTAAATATGGTAGTCCAAGAGAGTCATCAATTAGACAAAAATTGTTTTGTTGGATTCTTTGGTTAGCTCCATTCTAAATTAAGAAATATGCTTGATGGATCTTTCAATTAATTCTTAATTATTTAGTGGATAGTTGAGAAGTTATACATTTAATTTTCAATCTGATGTTCATATGGAACATGTGAATTGTCATGCATTGTATATCCAAACACAAATTGTTAAGTTTTGATTAGGTTGCAGTACTAATTAAGTATTATAGAGTTGAATGTTAATGCTCTTTCTTAGGTCACCAAACCACACTTGTAGGAAATGGAAGGTTCACACTTGCACGAATCGAAATATCACACTTCACACTTGTAGGAATTGAAATGCCACACTTAACACTAGCAAGAATTGAAAGACTAGTACAACACTCCTATAAAAATGTATATCATTCTTTGTTAGATAGGTAATCATATAGACAAGAAAGTATATCACTATGCGGAAAAGCAAACACATAGGAAGAAAAGTAAAACACTCTTGTTGGAAAACACACAAACAATAAATTAAATGGGTGTCTTGATCATGTTCACTACTCATTCCTTAACTCTGCAATAGAAATTCTCATAAATTGATGCAAATTGTTATAAATAAATCCTAACTCACAAGCTAAATTAAGAAAAATACAATAAAATTGGAAAGGGAATGAATCATTGTTTAATTCAATCAGCACATAGCATTAGAAAACATAGTAAATCACGGAGAATGCATGAAGCTCATTTAAACTTTTTTGAAAGCACATGGGTTGTGGGGGGGGGGAGTAGCTCAATCGAGCAATATTTTAGCCCCTTATTGTGTTATTTGAGGGCTTAAAAAATAAACTCTCGATTGAGCTACACCCTTCCCAATTCTTGGGCCAACAAAGAGAACTAGAACCCCAATATCATTTGTTGTGACTAATAGAAATATTATTGTACAACATATCATGGCAAGACAAGGTCCACCTCACAATCATAAAAACCTACCTAATCATTCATTATCTTGAGTAGCAGTGTGATATGCACCCTTGATATCCTTACCATATACCTTCCATGATATCCCAAAACACTAGTTGAAACTCCTACACAAATTTATGGGGAAAATAAAGAGATGGTTGAGGAACATATCAATGCTTTCAATATTTTACTAATAAATTCATGGTAGAGTAAGAAGATGTTTTCATATTTTACTAATAAATTCATGGTAGAGTAAGAGGATGTGTTCATGCGGCTATTTGTACAAAAGTTGGAAAGAGATGTGCTAAAATGGTTATGTATTATTCGTCCTCCCTCTATAAACTCATGGGAAGACTTAGAAATAAAATTCTGTACGTAGTGGGGTAAAAAGAAAGACATCCAATATTACCTCATAAATTTCAGCAGTTAAGAAGAAACCCTAAGAGATTGTAGAGGAGTTTACTAAGAGGCTTAACAAGGTGTATAACAAGATCCCAAATGAGATAAAGCCTAAGCCTACCACTGCCATTGTAAATTATGCCACAAATTTTGAAACTTGATTTTTTGGTCATGCTATGAGAAGAAAACTCACAACCCTAACAAACCTGCAATCTGAGATAGTTGAAATAGAAGGAAACCTAACCGCTACTAGAAAAATTATGGAGAACTAAGACAGGGGATGAGATCTATGGCATAGAGAAAGAAAAAGGAAATGGGAAGGACAAAGAAAAGAATAAATTAAAGGATGAGCCTAACCACTCCACACATAATAAAGACATAACAAAGAAAGTATTGAAGAAATAACTAGGCTAATAAGGATCTTATCCAATAAGGTGTATAGAATCAAATCAGAAGAGCCAAGTAGCAACCAAGTGCCACCACCCCAAAATCATAATTTCATTTGTAGGCCTTCTAATGTGTTGACATGATAACAAGAAATGGCATCCATGGCACTTCTGATTTAATTTCCTCTTAATTAAATTGGAAGAGAAATTGTAATTTCATCATATGACAACTTGTATTAGTTAACTGAGTCACGAATACTTAGTTAGCTTAGTAAATTCGATTTGAGGGTCAAATAGGAGGCATGTAGAGTTCTCCCATGATTTTAGGGGGTCCAGTTATATTTATTTGTGAGTTATAATTAGTTAACTCAATTAATTGAGTTAAAATCAATTTAACTAGTTCTAACTGAGAGATGAGATAGTGATAGGTTCAATGAGTTAAATATGATTTAATTTACAATTAATGGTCAATCAGTAAAATGATAATTCACTATAAATAGTTGTTGCATGTAATTTCTAAGGAAGTCCCAGTTGATATTGGGGTTAAAGGGAAGATAACTATCAATTGTATAATTATAAAATTATATAGGTCATGGATGAGGTCACCAGCAAGCCTTATATGAAATGCACAATCAATTCCAAGGAAATTCATAATTAATAGGGCCACAATTCCTACAGGAATACATAAGCAAGGATAGACAAGCAAGGGTTGAGAATTGGTCAAGTATTGAACCGATTTTTCCTAGATTAGAGTGAGATAATCTATAGAGTGAAAAGATTTCTTAGTCGAGGAATAACATTGTATTGTTTCATGGCCTTGAATTTATGCAATATATATATATAGTGGGGTTTTGAGAAGTTTCTTTCCCCATATACATCTTTAGTTGTGTGATTGATTAATTTATTTTCTCTTACTTGTTATGTGATTATGTAATCGTGTTTTGTTTCCACAAATTGTAGAAGGATTCAGTATTTTGTTTTAGTACATTACAAGATTAGATTGAATCCTTTGGTTAGATTTTCTACATAACCCACAACCAATGCGGAGAGAAAAGAGGCCCAATGAACATTAGATTCAACTCCTAGTTAGAACAAAATTGAACTTGGAAAGGGATGAATTCTCTGACGAGTTGAACTAAGATGAAGGCATAAATTGGGTAGAAGATAAATACCCCGCATTCTATATCACAGAATTCAATTATGAAAATTTACTAGTGTTAAAGGAAACCTAAAAAAAATAGGATGATTATGAAATTCCTATTACTTAATATTAATGAATCAAAGATACAGTAATGGTAGAACTCAAGAGGAAATATGACCTGTGTCCTAGACTAGGTGGGCTGACTAAAGAAAGACATAAAACTAAAGTCGTTGCACCCACACATGACTCAAAACCATTATCTCGTGCCAACCAAAATCCTCTCGATGTTCTGAAAGACTCACAACGACCTTCACATTGGAGGAGTAAGCCCAATCATAATTCCAATCCCTACCTGAACTAGGTAGTAAGGAAACCTCAAGAGACCTTACTGCTTAAGTCACAACTTAAACTAGCTAGAGAAAGTGAAAAAACCACAATCTCATTATTCAACCTAGAACAATACTTTAGCAGGATAAGGGTCCCAGTCCCTTAGTCGAAACTAGCTCAGAATCCAACCTATTAGTCTCAAATACAAAAGTTCATGAACCACATTGAATTATCCTTTCACAATGATACCTTGAACATTGAAGAAGATCACCCTACCATGGTATGTGGCCCACATGTAGAGGAACAAAATGAGGACATCCCTCATTTCTACATCACCCTCAATGTTATGATAAAATTCTTCACAAGTATATGTTAGAATCAGGAGCATATCGTAATCTTATGCCCAAATCAGTCACGTTGGAATTGGGCTTAAACATCACCAAACCCTACCATGACCATTATTCATTTGATTCTAGAAGGGTGAGGTGCCTAGGTCTCATTAAACACTTAGTGAATTCTATTGAAAATGGCAACAAGAAATCTTTAAAATTGCATCAATAAGGAGTTTAATTTAATTTTCCCTTAATTAAATTAGAATCAAATTGTAATTCCACATCACATGAAAACTTATACGAGTTAGATAAGTTAGGAAGACTTAGCTAGTTCAATTAATTTGAGTTGAGAGTCTAATGGGGGGCATGTATAGTGTTCCCTAAATTTTGGGGGACCAGGTAGAGTTTATTGTGAGTTGTAACTAATTAACTTAATTTATTTGAGTTAAAATCAATATAATTATTTCTCATTGATGGAGGAACTAGTGAGAGGTCAAGTGAATTAAATTAGATTAATTCACATGCAGTGATCAATTAGATGACTGATAATTCATTCATAAATAACTAATGCATGTCATTTCTTAGAGAGACCCGCTTGAGATTGGAGTTAAAGGGAAGTGCACTATTCGTTGTATAATCATAAAAAATGTATAGGTGGTGCATGGAGCAAGAGGAAGAGACTTGATGTATTGCACAATAATTATTGGGGGTGTTCCTTGTTAATAGCGGCCTAATTACCTAGGAAAGTGTGCAAGGAAATAGGGATTCATGAAGCCAAGAAATTAGTTAAGTATTGAACCAATATTGCCTAGGAATCAATGAGAACATGAAAACCAGTTTGCACGTACATGGAATATACATCTATCGCAGTTTTTTAGAATGACTGTTACATACGATGGTATTTCAATGACCATCATCCATTGAGTATTTCGTAGTGAATCCACAACCAGCCATTTCAAATTTAAAATTTGAATTTTGAAGACTACTGATAGCCCCCTCCGCGGATACTAGAGAACCCTCTTTTCTGCACTTTATTTTTCAATTTTCATATATTTAGTAACTACTGGAGACTAAGTTTAAATTTTGCTTTGTGTTTTTTTTTTTTTTTTTTTTTTTTTTAAATTTATGAGTATATTTGCAAATAATCCCATTTATTCGTAGATTTTAACATTTATTTGAGATATTATTCTTAGCAGATTTTAACATTTATTTGGATCTCAATTGATTAGTCACAAGTAGTAAATTAGACTAAAAGTTGTATTCTTTTGAACTTAAAAAAATAATGCACTCATTAAATAAATATTTGTGTTATTATTGAAAGTAAGTCAAAGAACATGCACTCATAAAATAAATATTTTTGTTATTATTGAAAGTAAATCAAAGATGCCACTTGTCTTTAGAGATAATAAAAAATTAGATTTAAACACAGTACAAAATCAATTTTTCCTCTTTAGAGACAATAGAAAATAACAAATCTAAAATATGTATATATCAAAAATCTATATCATTTCTTGTTAGATAGGTAATCATATAGAAAAGAAAGTGAATCACTATGCCGAAAGAAAAAACACATAGGAAGAAATGTAATACACTCTTATTGGAAAGTGAACACACATACAATAAATTAAATGGGTGTCATGATCAGGTTCACTGCCAATTCCTAAACTCTGCAATATAAATGCTCATAAATTGATGAGATACTAACAAATTGTGATAAATAAATCCTTACTCACAAGATAAATTCAGACTAATATCATAATATTGGAAAGATAATGAATCATTGTTTGATTCAATCAGCACATAGCATTAGAAAACATAGTAAATCAGGGTGAATGCATGAAGCTCGTTTACACTTTTTTGCAAGCACATGGGTTGGGAGGGGGGAAAAAGTAGCTTAATCCAACAATATTCTAGCCCCCAAGCTACATGCTCGATTAAGCTATTTTTTTTAAATCACCCAAAATGCAACTGGGAGTTTATGGTTGGAAGGCATCAATCAAGCCCTTGTTTAACTATGTCAAAATGTCAATCAAGAGTTTTTTAAACCCTCATTTGAGTTATTTCAAATTTTACCTTAAGCACTTGATTAAGCTTTTTAAATGCTCAATTGAGTTGTTGAGAGCCTAAAAAAAATAGTTTTAGCTCCCCTCGTGCAATTTTCTTTGCAAAACCATCTTGTAGCATGGTGAACTTAAGGAAATATTTTTCCGAAGGTAGCAGAGTTGATTACATGCACAAAATGTAAATGGAGCAAGAACTAGGAAGCTTCTTAATTAATAACAATTAGAATTACATGAAACTTCTCTTCATTTACATATGCATTCCCCTTAGCTTGAGTAAAGTAAGGTATTATACAATTCTTTAATCTCTCAATTTGATCATGACATCAAGAGAAAAACACAAGAATATATGATTTTCAAGGTGTTCTCCCTTCATTACAACAAAGTAGTCAAAATATGGAAAACTTGGGCATCTGTTGATTCACTCAACCACTGTGCCAAGAAAGGAGGTTGGGTCAAATTAGTTACATTTAATCTCTCCATGTTACTAGATGACCACCCACCCTTTTCATTTTCTCCATTGCATGATCAAGTGGTTGATCCATTATTTGAGTATCTAGTAGTGGAAAATATGCATATAGTAGCTTATTTCGTTGTGCTTCTAGAACTGTCCACATTTGTAGTAGTTTCTTCAATGGTCGGTGTTGGAGGTGTTGTAGCAATTGAATGTGTGGTGTTGCATCAACGAGATTTGGCTTAAACATAAAGGTGTTGCAATAATTAAAGTTCTCCAAATATTTTTTCATTGCCTCCAAGGGTACCTGTAGGAGTCTATCTGAATTAATTCTCATGAATTCCCATTAGTTAGCATAAAAGGTATATTTTTTCCTTAATAAATAAAAATTAACATTAAAAGTGATATGAATACAAAAATATTGTATTTCGGACAAAAATGCATCATTGTGAGGAAAATGGGGTATAAGATGGTACGGAGATGGGAAATAAGTATAAAAAAATGTGGTGAATTAGTGCTGGATGCCAATTTCTGCACCTATCATCTTCCCCAAGTTGAAAGTGTTGCATGCACACATACAACTAGATATTCAGTGTGAATGAGAGGGAGAGTGACCCCCATGGAGGTTGATAAGTTTTTTTTCAACCTCCCATACACCATGGGAAAATAAATAGAATTGTCTCCTCTCAATGTTCCTTTAGAAACCAACCTCTTCCTTCAATGTTCCTCAATGTTTCTCTACCAAGTGATGAGAGGGATCAAATATCTTTGCATCTTAATATATTTTCATCTCAACAGATTTGATCCCTCTGAAGATTTGGTAGATCTAGACTTAAGATGCATCTAGACTAGTTTAATTCCCCTTTTAAATATGTTATATTCCACATGAATACCATTGGAAATACTATGGGTTCTCATAAACTGGGAACTAAAAAAACCACTAGTAACTTGACCAAGACCAATTTAAAACCACCAGTAACTTGACCAAGTCCACTTTACCTTAACTAACAAAAGAAAATTAGTAAAATTAATAATAAATTAGAATTTTTATTTTGATATATGGCTATTTTTATTTCTATTTTACATTAACTACCCAACAAAAATTGAATAAAATAAATAATAACTAGAATTTTTGTTTTAAGATAGAGCTATTTTTTTATTATTATTATATTTTATTTATACCTAGTCAAAAAGATCACACGGCAGAGTTTTACAACATCTCTTCCATACTCAGCTCCACAACACCTCTAGGGGAAATGAGGTGTATTCAACCAAAGTATAGCTACAAAGTATAATCAACATCTCTTGAATTATAAATCCTAGGTGTCATATCAAAAAGTACAAAGGTAATAACCAACTCAACAACTTATAACCAACTATAACATGTTATTCCACAACTTGTAATAACATGGTACATGCATGTAAAAACCTATAAAAAATCAGTCCAAGCCCTCAACTACCTAAATGAACTAGATCTATGGTCAATGAGATAAAAATGATGCACATATGAAGAGTAATTTGATCCAACTAAGTAGTCCAAGACTCAAGTGGAAAGAGTGATGATCTATCATCCCTAGCAAGAGTGTGGCTCCACTATCATGGATTCCCTTCACAACAGTCCCAACCTAGTGCATAAATGTCAAGGAAAATGTCACCCATTTCAAAGAGTTCATAGATATGCTGAAATGAAGGTACAATGATTCAAATGCATGGTGCACTCATAGTCGTAGGTTCAACCTAATTAGAAGCCATTAGGTAATATGTACATATAATTTTCTTTTCTCTCTCCTTTAAAAAACAAGTTAATTTTTTACAAATTGAGTAAGTCTTAGATACATATAGCATTATTATGTGCCATATTTCATATGAAAGGAAAAAATCTCTAAATCACTTTGTTAGAATAATGTGGTATTATCTAGGAATATCTAGGAATATCATTGTATGATCCTAAGAAGTCCACTTTGTTAGGATCATACAAAGATATTCCTATCTAGGAATATCTCTAACAAAATAATAGGACCACTAGGATCACCTATTATTTTTTTCTAATGTGGTTACTAAACCAATCTGGTACTAACATTACATGTTTTGCAGAAATAATGATTCTTCATATGTTTCCCCACGACAAAAGGTACGATCGACCATGTCTTTTTCAAACTCCACAACAACTAAAATTAGGAAGACCATTCATTTTTTCTCTATAAATATCATCATGAAAACGTAAGCACCTGCAAAGAGGTATACACCATGGTTTTATTTCCAATTCCACCCACCATTCAGATGCTTATTTTTTAATCTTTACATAAAAATTTAAAAAATGGTAGATAAATGCATACCTAGTTTTTTCTTTTCAATTCTACCCATTCCATACTTTTCTCTATACCGCACCATTTCTAGTATCCTTGCCTCCACCAACTGTATAAGCACATGAAAAATTTGATTGCACTCTTTTCTAAATATTCAAATATAAAAAGTCGATTACACTCTTTTATAAATATTAAAATGTGTGACATTGAAATGGTTAGATTTTATGGCCTGACAAGAATATTTCCATATGATCGCATTCAACTTGCACTAGAATATTATTGGCTACAACATCCTCCAAATTTGAAAATCATGCTACCTATATTTATTATGTTGCTATAGCTCTATTAATGTACCAATGTATTGGGGTAATTGATGTCAATCCTTAAATTTAACCATATAAGAAATCCAATGTACTATCCTAGTGCATTAATGGAACTATAGCTCCACAAATATTGGTTACGGTTGAATATGGTATGCCAAGTATTTGATAGATTTCGAATGAAATATCATCAAAAATCAGTGAGCAGAGACCCTAGATATTTTTCCAGAATTAAAACACAGCCACCGCAGACCCCGAGATCATGTCAGATTGTAATTTAACTAAGCACATCATGTGATATATGGTCCACCAGAAAATGGAAACCAATATTTCTAAAGCTATAGAGTCATTAATACACTATAAAGGACAATATTGAGAGAAAGTCTCGGACATCGGCTTTAGAGGCCAACCCGTGTACATAATTTCCCCGTCGGATAGTTTTTGAATAATAGGGAATGGGTTGATGTCTCTGTACATATTCACATTCATAATCCATGTCTTATGTCGATGCCATATAATCCACCATGCGCATGATGGATCCGAGATTTAAATTTTCCCTCCGAGATGGATGCTTTCTCACTTTATTTTTAATTTGGTCATGTTTACTCCATATTTGGTAGCGTTTGGTATTGTCAAATTTATATCCTCGGGATCAGACTGGTTTGTATACTATCACTGACATCTTCATGCCATGGAAACTGTAGACAAGTGAAAAAGTATGGTGTGCCGTGAGTTTTGTTCAATAAATGTGGAGCATTCGCCATGACCCTCCTCAAATCCGTTGCGGCTTCAATATATCACAACACGTTGTAGAAAAAAGGGCAAAATGTTGTTCTCAGCATGAATTTTCCGAGTCCTGTCAGATTCAGTAAGAACAAGATAACAACCAATTTCTTCAATTCCTAGATGTCAAACCAGTTACAATAGTTCATCGCTTGAAGCATATAATCACTGGGTCATCACTAGGGAATGCTCATTAATACTTTTGAATACCCCTAGCCTACTCACCTAAGGCACATGAGAAAACTGACACGGAAGACCATTTGGCCCAGTTTCTGCCTAGCTTTGCAGGGAAGGTGGGCAAAGGGAAAATGGAGGACATCAACGAGGACGATCCGGTTGAGTTGTTGAATTTTCAGAGGCCACATTCGATTGTGTACAAAGTGAGAGAGACCCACTTGAGATTGGAGTTAAAGGGAAGTGTACTATCAGTTGTATAATCAGAAAATTGTACAGGTGGTGCATGGAGCTAGAGGAAGAGCCTTGATGTATTGCACAGTAATTATTGGGGAATTTCCTTGTTAATAGTGGCCTAATTCCATAGGAAAGTGTGCAAGGAAATAGGGATTCCTAAAGCCAGGAAACTAGTTAAGTACTGAACCAAGCTTGCCTAGGAATCATTGAGACAAACAAAGATAGTGTAGAGAGCTCTCAAGCGTGAGAGAAGAATTGTATTTTTATCATATTCTTTGACTTATGCAATATACAGATAGTTGAGTTTTTAGATGAGCCTTTTCCGAGATAAATCTTTGTGTTTTGCGATTGAAATTCTTTCTCTTTCTTGTTCATGTGATCTTTGCAATCCTAATTGGTTTCTAGAATTTGTAGAGTAGACTCAAGTACTTTTTTTAGCATATTGCAAGATCAGTTGAATCTATGTGGATTTTATACATGGTATCAGAGCATGAATCACTATAGAAGTGAAGAATACGAGTTTTTTTGGATAATTTGAATTGAATTTGTAGATCTACTCTTCATGACCAACATTAGGATCAGGATGTATTTCTTTGTATTGAGACTCAAATATGCCCTTGAGGGTAGTGTGAGTTACATATCTTCGAAGGACATGATGGAAGCAGTGTTTGAAGAAAATAAGCTAAAGGATTTTATAGATAGTGATATTCATAAGACTGCAGCAGCAGATTCGCAAGATCTAGCAACAGATGCTCAATATCTAGCAGGATGGAAGAAGAACGTAGTGAAGGCAAGAAGGATTCTATTGGAAGGAGTTCGAGATCATATTGTCTCGAACCTCCATGGAAAGGAAACTCTATATGATATGTGGAAGGCCTTGACATATTTTTTTCATAAAACAATGACCATAGGAAGTTGGCACTAAAGGACAAACTCGGAAAAATCAAGATGGAGGAGGGAAACAAAATACCAAAGGACTTGAAAAAGTTCACCCAATATCAGGATGAGCTTGGAAGCATTCGTGCTATCATTGTTGCAGATTATCTAGTGATCCTAGAAATTCTAGGCCTTCCCAAGAGCTGGCCTCATTGCATGCATGGCAAGCACAACAATGGGAAGCATGTGGTATCTCGACATCAGTCTCTCGTTCCATATGATGAGTAATAGAGATATCTTTAGTGACTTAGGGGAGAAAGAGCAGGGTTTTTAACTGAGGCTTTCACCAAATAAATATTTCTGTTGTGCAATTGAAATTATTTCTCTTTCTTGTTCATGTGATTTTCCGATCATAATTAGTTTCCGCAATTTGTAGTATAGATTCAAGTATTTTGTTTTAGGATATTACAAGACTAGTTGAATCTATGTGGATTTTCTACATTGTCCCTCACCCAAATCCCCGTGAAGAGCGTGGTCATGGAAATTTTTGTGGCTAAAATTCCAGTGGTCTATACAATGTTACCTTCTAGATCTTGGGCCAAAAAATTAGGTAGAACCTTGTAGATGGATTTATCCTATGCAACGATATTGTTATTGGAGGTGAAGAGAGGTGACTGTATAGAGAGTTTGAATTCCTATATGTTGTAAGTGATGCCAAAAGGTCTAAGAATCAATCTCTATATTCCATAGAAGAATAATTCATTAGCTCAACCTATTCATGAAACCAAAGATGATGCCAGAAGTAAGCAAAGTTCCTACTAAGATCAAATAGTTACAAGACAATTTTGTCAATTACCCAAAACAAATAAATGAGTAAACATCTTTTAAAATGTTTCATATACAACAAATATTTATTTTCCATGAACTTTGTATATTCTATATTTATGGTATGTTATTTAAATTATGTTTATTTTACTTTCATATAGTTAAATCAAAACTATTATTTTTTAGTCAAAACTTAAGATTTATATTTTCATTAAAAATTTACATCAAAATAACCAAATAACAATTATAATTAAATAACAACAAATTTTCAATATATATATATATAAACTTCTCAATTATAAATTCTAAATTGTAAATTAAAAAAATGCACTTCTAATAAACATATATATACTTTGTATTTATAAAATATGTATATAAATAATCTTTAACAAATAAATAAAATAAATATTATAATTTATTTATACTAAATCTCATTCCAAATTAATAGTATAATTCACTTTACCTTAATTATGTGGAATTTCAACATATAACAACATATTAATTTAATAAAAAGTAAAAGAACAACAATATATTAGTACAATAAAAAATAAAATAGAAAATTGCATTTATCCATAATCTCTTAGCTCTTCCCAATAATATTAGTGTATAAGTCATGTTATTTAATTACATAATATTATATGGTAAAATCGCCTTCTAAATTTTTGAATGTTGACGTTGCAGCGATGAAGTGTATATCATATGATGTACGTGTATATTTACAGTCTGTGATAAGTGCGTTGGGTGCATCATCTCCTCATCAACCATCAACATCTAGGGAGGGCGCGGAATAAATTTCAAATTTCAAATTTGCAGGTATGCGTTGTATGGATCAATATGGAATGCACATACCGTAGACAGCAATATGATACATGTGTTTTTGGAATGTGATGAACATACGACAGATAGCAACATGATGCATCTGTTTTGGATAGACCAGAAACATAAATATACTTTGTCGAAAAACAAAAAAGATGTCAAGATGGGTGCGCTCACCGAAGGAAATGTCAGATTTTAGAAGCAATTATTGGTATATTAAATATCCTTTAGCCTTGTAAATAAGGCTTTCCATGTTGATTCATGTGCCTTTCCTATCACACATGGCTTCGTGGTCACTCTCATACTCTATTTTATAACAATAATAATATCGGTTAATGATATATGCATTTAAAGTCTAGGAAGGGCCAACATTTTAGTATTCTTTTTGGAGCAAGGACACTATAGTCTACTATTTCAATGAATGCAAGTGAAATTCCTTCTTGATAAGAAATGCGGAAGACAGAAGTTGACAAACACACGGGAGCTCACAGGTGCAGATCACCAGGAGCTCCCACCAGCAAATGCATTCGCTTGAGATTATTCATTAAGCATCAGGAATTAAATAGATACATAGGCAAAACAGATTCCTAATTAATAGGAACTGAATGTCAAATAAAGTGCAAATCATAACTACGTAACCTATTCTCCATTAATTTCTAACACCCCCCCTTAATGGAGAAAGGGATTTTTAAACACACCTAAAGTGTCCCTAAACAAATTAAACTTCAGTCTTCCTAGTGGCTTAGTGAATATGTCAGCCATATTATCACAAGAATTACAATAGTCTACAGAAATCTCTTTGGACTGCACTTTCTCCCTAACAAAATGAAATTGAGTGTCTATGTGCTTAGTGTTTTTATGAAACACAGGATTGTAAGCCAGTTTGATGGAACTTTGATTGTCACAATTGATGATCGTAGCTTCTGTCTGTTCTTCCCCTACATCTTGGAGAAGTCTACGCAACCAAACTGCCTCACATGTCGCTGCACACATAGCTTGATATTCAGCTTCTGCCGAGGATAAAGCAACAGTATGCTGCTTCTTGTTGCACCAAGAGATGACCCTGGAACCAATGTTGAAGGCGTAACCTGTAATTGATCTTCTGTCATCTAGATTTCCCGCCCAATCAGAGTCTGTATAACCTGTCAACTTAACATCAAATGAGTCAGAATACAAAATACCAAAATCTGATGTTCCTTGCAGATACCTTAATACTCCTTTCACTGCACTCCAGTGACTGTCATGAGGTTGAGTCATAAACTGACTCAAAACACTCACTGCATAGGCTAAGTCAGGTCTTGTTGTAGTCAAATAAATAAGACTACCAACCAACTGTCTGTACAATGTTGCATCTGCATATTTCGAACCATCATCCATCTGAAGTTTGCTATTCTACTGTAAAGGTATGCATGAAGGCTTACACTCATCCATCTTAAACCTGGATAACAGACTCTTTGCATACTTACCCTGGGACAAGAAGGTTTGACTTGAATCTCTCCAAACTTCTAGACCCAAATAGTATTGCATTTCTCCAAGGTCCTTCATCTCAAATTTCTGTGATAATTGCTGCTTGATTTCTTCAATGAGATTGTCTGCACTTCCTGTTATTATCAAATCATCTACATACAAAGAAATCACCACTATCTTCCCTTCATTATTAAACATGGTATATAAATTGGGATCATTTTTGCTCCTTTCATAACCATTCATGAGGAAAAAAAAATCAATTTTTTCATACCAGGATCTAGGTGCCTGCTTTAAACCATATAAAGCTTTCTTTAATCTACACACTAGATGTTCTTCTCCCTTCTTAACAAATCCTTCAGGCTGTACTAGGTATACTTCTTCTTTTAAATCATTGTTTAAGAAAGCAGACTTAACATCTAATTGATGTATTTTCCAATGATGTTTAGTGGCTAAAGCAATGACCATTCTGATGGTGTTTAATTTTGCAACAGGGGCAAATGTCTCCTCAAAATCAATACCTTCTATATGGGAATATCCCTTTGCCACCAACCTTGCTTTATGTTTATCAATAGACCCATCTGCTCTAAATTTCAACTTAAATAACCATTTGCAACCTATGGGTTGTTTATCATCAGGAAGTTTTACTAGATCCCACGTATTGTTCTTAATGATGGATTCATATTCCTCATTCATTGCTTTCTTCCATTCAAGACTTTTACTAGCTTCATAAAAGTTAGAAGGTTCTGCAATGTTTAACATACCAGTCATAAGCGCATAATCCCTATATCGAGCTGGTAACTGTCTTGGCCTGTTTGATCTTCTGAGTGGTGGGGGTTCAATTATTCTGCTTATTTCTTCCCTTTGTGGACTGAACTCCACATTATCCTGCTGATGCTGTACCTGCTGCTGTTCCTGCTTCTGTTCCTGCTGCTGACTGACTCCTGTTTCAATATCCTCCTCTGAGAGTAAGGGCACATGCCATTCTTCATTGTTTTGGACAGGATTTCCATCATCAATCTGTTCATGGAATAATACATCTCTACTAACAAACACCTTGTGAGTAGCAGGGTCAAACAATTTATAAGCCTTATACTCACTGCAGTATCCAATGAACGTGCATTTAATGGCCTTTGAATCTAACTTCTTCCTATTCTCTTTAGGAACATGTGCAAAAGCTTTACAGCCAAATACTCTAAGATGACTTACTGCAGGCTTGAAGCCAAACAATGCTTCAAAAGGAGTTTTATAATCAAGACTTTTAGTAGGACTCCTATTCTTTAAATACACTGCAGTATTAACAGCTTCTGCCCAAAAACCATTGGTTAGATTCTTACATTTCAACATACTGCGAGCACACTCCACCAGTGTTTTGTTTTTCCTCTCAGCAACTCCATTCTGCTGAGGAGTGTAAGGTGTTGTGAATTGCTGTTGTATCCCATGCTCGTTGCAATATTTGGTGAAGACTCCTTTCTTGAATTCCCCCCCTTGATCTGATCGAAGAATCCTGATGAACTTTCATGTTTGCTTCTCAATCATGTTTCTGAATTGCTTGAAATATTCAAAAGCATGACTTTTCTGCTTAAGAAAATACACCCATGTGAATCTTGTACATTCATCAACAAAGATTAAAAAATAATAGGCCCCCCCTAACGACCTCGTCTGCATCGGGCCACATAAGTCAGTGTGTACAAGTTCAAGTATATCCCTCTGTTTTCTATCTTTAATGGCAGGAAATTCATCTCTATGCTGTTTACCGAACGCACATGCCTCACAATCAATATGCAACTTTTTCAAAACAGGAAGACCCTCTACCATACCTTTGTTTTGCAGCAGAAAGAGATCACCAAAGTTAATATGCCCAAGTCGTTGATGCCACAAATTTTCAGCAGACTTATTTGACGCCATCAAGGCTTGCTGAGGCGTACTTTTCACATCCAACTTGTAGAGTCCTCCTATGCGAATACCTGTAGCAATGGGCTTCATCTGATCCAACAAATCTTTAATAATGAAATAAGATTTAAAAAATTCTACCTTGAGGTCCTGATCTGTAATCTTGGACACAGAAATCAGATTCTTCTTAATGCCAGGAACATACCACACATCAGATATATTCCTGATCTTACCATCAGGCAGAGTAACAAGGACATCTCCATGTCCCTTGATCTCGTACCCACTATTATCTCCAAGATAGAATTTTACTCCAGAGTTGGATTCTTTAAAATTTCTGAACCATTGCTTTTTACCTGACATATGCGAGGAGGCTCCAGAATCCACGAACCAAATATCTGATTCATCCTCCTCAGTAGCAGTGTCAGCCTCGGCCATAAATAGTCTAACATCCAGATTCGGATCTGGGTCTGTATCTGCATCTGCATCCGCCAAATGACCTGCATGCCTTCTCTGATTGTACCTCTCTTGATTTGCCTTCTTCTTGCAACAAAATTTAGCAATATGGCCTATCTTACCACAATAAAAAAATTCAAGAGCAGAGTCATTTCTATACGAGGTCATACCTTGTGGTGTCATTTTTGATGTGTTGCCCCTCCTCTGATCAGCCATCGCTCTCCCTTTTGGCTTGAACTTTGTTATCAATGCAAGATCTGGATCTTGAGGCTTGAGAGACGACCTCCTTTCCTCTTCATGTAGCAAAATTCGAGTAAGCTCTTCAAAACACGGAGGCTTTTCCCTTGCATTCAGTCCAGTTATAAACATCTGATAGTCATCTGTCATACCGTTCATGGTGATTGTCACCAGATCATCATTTGCCACGTTTTGACCGATATCAGATAGTTTATCTTTAACTTCCTTTATTCGGGATAAGAATGACGAAACAGACTCATTCTCCTCCATCTTGATTGAGAGGATCTTCTTCCTGAGGAACAAGGTTCGGCTGGTGTTCTTGATTTCATACATGTCTTTGAGAGTTGTCCAGATTTCAGTCGCTATCTTGCAATCCCGAATATGAGGGATGATGCAATCTTTAACTGACAATTTTAGTAGGACCTTTGCCTTCAGCTCCCTTTTCTCCCATTCTTGAATTGTTGCATTCGTTCCACCATTTGCAACCGTCGGCTTACCTTCATCGCCGATGACAATACTATAGGTATTCTGACCTTCAAGCAAAGTCTGAAGCTTAAATTTCCAATTTGTGTAATTGGAACCATCCAATTTGCTGCTTTCATTTAAATAATCTGCCATCTGAGCATTCATCTTGAAAAGAAAGAAAAAAACAGGCTACTCCGGCAACTTAAAAAAAATGAACAACTCTCGATTATCACAACAAATTGAATATGGTTGAATTACAACAGTTGTGAAACACAAATTATGAATAAAAATCTGACTGCAGCCTATTGAAAAAAAAAAATCTGTTTTCCTGTGTGTTTAGCAGACAAGTATGCTCATAATGAAGGCCATAAAAAAAAATGCCGTAATCTGCACAATGGTCCCCTGCGGTGTTTTAAGATCATCTACGACATCTCCATAACCCTTTCGTTTCCAACTAATATCCACAGCCTTTGGAAGACAAGAATTTGAAATGTAGGGCGTCCTTCCTTCTAGAGGCCCAAAACTCTGGGCGAATTTTCAATTATTAACCGAGAGAAGGTCAATTTTACAACACAGTATGAGTATGAGACCAAGTATTTCACACAAAGGCTAGATCATTTCAGCTTCAAGAATCATAAGAATTCATCGTTCCAGCAGCGTTATCTCAT
This sequence comes from Pinus albicaulis, assembly GCA_034641835.2. Classification (NCBI taxonomy): domain Eukaryota; kingdom Viridiplantae; phylum Streptophyta; class Pinopsida; order Pinales; family Pinaceae; genus Pinus; species Pinus albicaulis. The sequence continues at coordinate 231,396,913 of CM076580.1, forward strand.
CAAAATAAATGACAAGTACTGGCAGAACGTATGGAAGCTCATCAAAATAACAAAACGCAAGTCTCGGGCTGAAAATGATCAATTATACTGTGAATCAAAAACAATCATCCGGGAAATGGATATTACTTTCACGGAAATTTTCTCACAAAAATAAACCACTCACTGATATTAACTGGACATGAGTGCCGATGATCTCAATCAAACCAGTTTGTTACTGTTCAACCTCACGAATTACCGGGCCTGCTTCACGCCTTCACCCGTTTCTTCTTTGTAACACTCTTTTCCTGTTTCTTCTTTGTAACGCCTTTACCGGGCCTGCTTCACGCCTTTACATTCAAATTTGCATTCAATTCGACCGCTGGCTAAAAAAAAATTGACAGAAATTGACAGCGGCCACATACACAGTCTTCAAAATTTGTGCGGGCCTCAAAAATTGATATGAACGGCACAATGACTATGCAAGGATTCAAGTCGGAAGTTTGTGTATTAAATAAACAAATTGATATAATTTCTGTGTACCAGCAAATTAAATCACAGATTCAGAAAGAATTTTCCCTTGTTTTGGCGTTCACAAAGAATCACAAAAAAAAACTCGCTTACGGCAATTTTAGTTCACAGAGGCTGGCGGCTCTCTTTCTCCAGTGACAGGACCGCAGCTCGGACAAACAACGAGGTCTTCTCTCAGCCCCTACTGCACTCTGCACACAGCTCGATCCACTTTCAGGCAACACCAAACAAAATCGCCTTCTCGGCCTTGAAAGCGCCTTCACGGCAATACAATCTCCCTCACGCATTCAACAGAGAACGCAGCTCTTCCCAGCTCTGATACCATGATAAGAAATGCGGAAGACAGAAGTTGACAAACACACGGGAGCTCACAGGTGCAGATCACCAGGAGCTCCCACCAGCAAATGCATTCGCTTGAGATTATTCATTAAGCATCAGGAATTAAATAGATACATAGGCAAAACAGATTCCTAATTAATAGGAACTGAATGTCAAATAAAGTGCAAATCATAACTACGTAACCTATTCTCCATTAATTTCTAACACTTCTACCCTCACTCTACATAACTATTCCAATGAATGAAAATAAAATTCCTTCTAGCCCTACTCTACCTAGCTAGCAACGATGTTTCCCTCTGTCAATCAAACATTTCCCTTCTACAACTTTATGCAGAAGTGAGCTTCCTCATTCACGCAAAACCTTGGGGATGTGAAAAAAAAAGGGGTTTCCTATCAAATGCCTATCTCTAATGGAGTTGGCTTTATTCCTCTTCATTGTATAACCTTCCTTATTTTTGGGTCTTCCACCATTCTTTCCTCTTTTCTCTTTTAGATTGTCTGTTTCATTGATTTCATTTTTGTTAGGTTATCTGGTGTCACCACTACTTTGAGGGGCTCTCTTCCTCATTCATCTCCAGTGTGTGGGGGTTTTCACTTCTATATAAACTCTTTTGACCATCCCTCATTAGGCAGGGACACTCTCTAAGCCACCAATTAACAACTATATTTTTTCTTTTCTCTCCTCTATCTATTTCCTAAAGGAACCTTTGTCCTTCCCTAGATCGATTCTTGTCCTCTGTAATTTTCCTTCCTAAATTTTCCTAATGTTTGGAAAATACCTTTTTGTCCATTTTGAATTAAAAAAAAATAAAATTCCATTTTTTTGGATAATATCAGAAATAAGAATAAAGTAAGTTTAAGTGGAAGTTGGGATGCACAAGATAGCTTACTAGAGAAGAAAGGTAAACTGATTTCCCTTGGGTGAATCGAAATGTATGGAGTGGGCCCACAATTTTGCATGGAAAAAATTTATAAAAGGAAGGGTTGAGAAAGTCTTAGGCATCACTTGCATATTCAGATTTTCGAATTGCCGTAGTTGTTTAACTGAGCCAAACAATGTGTTGCACAACGCAGGATATTCCCAAGGAGACAAGCTTACCCCTTTTGTGGTGGACTTGAAGTGCCACTTAAGGAGGGTATTATTTAGAGTTTTGTGATTCATTGAGTCATCCATAATCTCCATGCTTTACTAGAGTAGCTAGGGACACAGTTGAAGTTGTGACTGTGTAATGCAAAGAGGTAGTTGTTGTGTTGGTTCTGAGTGGTGAAGGAAATCTTCCAGAGACACTATAGGAGGATTTTCTACGAAGGTTCAGAAGCTGAAATGTTTACGAGGAGAAGTTGAAATCCTAAGGAATCTGCTGTAAAAATTTCAGATCAAGGTGCACAATATTTTTGGAGATATGATTTGTGGAAGTCAGGGTTTTTGCAGGCTCCTGAAATTAATCTCAAAGATTCAGTGACCTTGGTAAAATCTTCATAACTCTCTCTCTGAGTATCAGATTGGAATTCCGTAAAAATTTGACAAATATTGCACAGACTGTAGTTTTCGCACTATCAATTTCAGAGCCGAATGAAGAAACAATGACACGTGGCATGCCGTACAAGTTCACTTTGTTGAAAGAGTCCATAATTAGGGAATTGTGAGAGATTGGGTATAAATCTCTCTTGAAGAATCCAAATAAGGTCAGACCTATGGCATTGGAAAGACGACTTAGAGGAATACTACAGGACCAAAAAGTAGATATTGAGGATCTAAAATGACAAAGATACACCAGATTCAATATCGAGCTCCGAGAAGGCAAGAAAAAGCTAGATCATGTGTTGTCAAGGGTTGCAAAGGACCAGAATTTCTATGGAAGCAAAGCAAAGCAAGGTGCAGCAGAAGGTAGCATGACAAGAGCAGCAACCAAGGTGCATAATAGCAGTAAGAAGTTCTTCATATGAAGTCTTCAAGTGGGCAGCACTGCATACAATCATTGTAAAGGTATCATTGTACTAAGTCATTGTAAATATATTATTGTAAAAATTGTACTAGTGTCTATCTACCAAGGGTTGAAATGGAAGTGTTGGGAGGTATAGGATCATCATAAGGTGGTTGTGTGAAAGTTTGGGTTATGATCTAGTATATCTTCTTCCTCTACATCATTTTATATCATTGTAAAGTGAACCATTTTCCCTGGTACGAAAGTCCATTCTTCTTTTATTCTTCTATTGGGTGGTAGGGTGGTATTAGGGTGAGTTGTAGCTCATTGGGTGTTGGGGCATCTGTTCAGTTGAGTACTGAAGAATATTGGGTGTTGGAGCGTCCATCCAGTGGGAGCTGGAGAAGAATGATTTCCTAGATTATAGGAAGTTGGAGCTTTATTTTCAATTGGAGTTGAATATTAAAGAATTATTAGAAAAGCATTAGGTGGTATTTTTCCCGGAGTGGGTTTCCACCTTAAAAACTGTGTGCATTTGTGTTCCTCTTGTTTGCTTCTATCATTGTACAAACACTAATAATAATTGAATATTAACTAGTGCTCTAATTGAAAGGAATATTGATTCACCCCCCCCCCCCCTCAGTATTTCCAACAATTGGTATCAGAGATTGGTTCCTTCAATACCATTTTAACAGCTAGAATGGTGTACCTCGATTCAATGAAAATAATTATGCACTTTGGAAAGGAGGAATGGAGGTATATCTCTTGGCGCAAGGTTACGAAGTATGGGACACTGTTCAAAATGAATTTACATCAACCGCAGATGAACAAGGTAAGAAGAATTTGGTAAATGATGCAAAAGAAAAGAATATTATTATCAGTGGACTTATTGAATCTACTTATCATAAGGTGTTGGGTTGTAAAACCGCCAAAAATTTATGGGACAAGCTTGAGAATATATATGCAGGTGACTCAAATGTCAAAGAAGCAAAGCTTCAAATCTATAGAGCAAAATTTGAGCAACTCAGAATGAAAGAAGATTGCAACATTGCTGCATACTTCCAATACGTTGATGAAATAACCAATACTCTGGAAGGATTGGGAGAGCCAATTGATGAGAAGACTATTATACGGAAGATTCTTATAACGTTACCAGGGAGATTCAACCCAAAGGTATCGGTCTTATAATACAGTGCAAATCTGGACAAACTCAGCAAGGAAGAATTACATGGAGTTCTCATAGCATATGAAATGAGACTTGATGAAGAAAAGGGTACTTCAAATCTAGAAACTCTGTTCGTTGCATCTAAGCAAACCAATAAGGACAAACAACCTTCAATTTAAATGACATGCACCTGCAAGTGTGAAGAAAAGGGAGATGATGGAGAAGGTCTTTCAGATGAAGAATATGCTTACTTTACGAGAAAACTAAAACCTGGTAAGGGAAAATTCAAAGGTAAACTTCCATTGATATGTTTCGGTTGTGGTGAGGTTGGGAATTTCGTAGCAAAATGTCCGAACAAAAGTGATGGCAACTCAAAAGGAAAGAAAGGCTTTAAGAAATTCAACAAGCAAGGAAAAAAGAAAGGATCCAAAAGGAACTTTCTCTCTAAAGAAGATAGCTCATCATCCGATGAAGAAAGTGACAACAAAGAAGAAGCCAATGAGAAAGTATTGTTTATGGCCAAGCACAATAAACAATAAGTATCAAACAATGAAGAAGAAGGGTTGACCATAGAATAATTTTATGAGGAGGCAATCAAGATTATAAAAGAGCTCAATGCTGAGAAGATCCGTTCCAACACTCTTGAAGAACAAGTTCAAGGTCTCAAAATTGAGGTTGAAGAACACAAATGTATTGAAGAGTCACTTCAAAAGAAGTTGGAAGAAAGCAACCAAGAAAGGGAAGCATTAGAAGCCGAAGTAGTCTTGTTGCGTAAGGAAGTGAAGAAGGAAAAAACTGTCCAAAACTATGCCAACATCTCAAGGGCATTGGAAGAACTCATCAACAATCAACGATCTTACAACGACAGAACTAGCCTCGATTACAAAGACGAGGAAGCAGGACCTTCTACAACAAAATACAATGAACCTATGAGATCTAACATACATGAAGACTTCATTGGACAAGATTCGCAAGCACATCCTTGGAAGACGATTCCTCGATGAAGATTTTCATCCAGGTACCAACATATTTTTCATGGCTATTGTTATTCATGTGGAAAATTTGGTCATAAAGCTGTAGAATGTCACACGTACCCTAGGAACCAATACAATTCCAAGAGATTCTTCAAATATGAACCTCCCAGGGCTCAATGAAACATCAATAGATTTGAACATTTAAGAAATAATATGGAATGTTACAAATGTCAGAACTTTGGACACATAGCTAGAGACTGCAGACTTGAAAATCCTCTAGAAGAATCTTCGAAGCCACAGAACGAATGAACATGGAAGAAGAAGAAGACTAATAATTTTTCTCTCGCTCTGAAGGCTCAAAAAAATAAAGATGTGTGGTATGTTGACAGCAATTGCTCAACGCATATCACTGGAGATAGAAGGAAATTTGTATCTTTGAAAGAGAAGAACGATGGAACCATATCCTTTGGAAATGATGGATCTTCAAATGTTATAGGATCAGGTACTGTCACTCTCGGAAGCAAAGATGTTATAGCTAAGAATGTTCTATTGGTTGAAAACATGAATCATAATCTACTCAGTGTTGGACAAATGTGTGATCAAGGACACACAATGCTATTCAACTCCACAAAATGTGAAATCAGGAAAGGCGGGTATGGTAAAATTGTGGCTACAGCAAGTCAAGCTCCAAACGACATATATGTTCTGGATGAAGCAACTAAAGCATGTATACTAGCTTAAGAAGATGAAAGCTGGTTATGGCACAAACAAATGGGTCACATAAACCTTGACAATCTTGTCAGGATAAGCAAAAAGGAAGCAGTATGAGAAATGCCGAAAATCTCAAAAACTTCCAACACACTATGTGAGGCATGTCGGCATGGAAAGCAGACAAAAGTCCAATTTAAAACAAAAGAACACTTTGCATCACATCCATTGGAATTGATACATACTGATCTATGTGGTCCTATGAGAACAAAAGGTTTAGACGAAGAATTATATTTCATGTTAATGATAGATGACTATACCAGGATGACAGCCGTCAGTTTCCTAAAGAAAAAATCTGAAGCATTTGAGTGCTTTAAGATCTACAAGGAGTTGGTTGAAAATTTATATGATTTGAAAATAAAGTGTTTAATATCAGATAATGGTGGAGAATTCACTTCCAAATTATTTCAGTAATACTGTGATGAAAATGGAATAAAAAGGAAATTTTCAATAGCATGAACACCTCAGCAAAATGGAGTTGCTGAAAGAAAGAACAGAACTGTACAGGAAATGGGTAGAACAATTTTGAAGGACTCAAAATTGGATGAAAAATTCTTCTTAGGGCTTCAAATATCTCAGCAAGAGAAAGGAATATTTATATGTCAAGCCAAGTACATCAAGGAAATGCTCAAGAAATTCAAAATGGAAGATTCCAAACCTGTTCTTACTTCGATGGTAATAGGTTGCAAATTGAGCATAGACGACTCATCTAAGGATGTGGATCAGAGGTTGTACAGAACTATGATTGCTAGTCTTCTATATGTAACAGCCTCTCGGCCAGATCTTATGCAAGCAGTTGGACAAGTAGCAAGATTCGAAGCAGCACCAAAATAATCACATATTATTGCCATCAAAATAATTCTTTGATATCTAAAGGGCACAGAAGAATATAGCTTGTGGTATCCCAAGGGTAACAATCTCATTATTCAGGCCTTTAGAGATGCATATTGGGTAGGAAGCATTGATGATCTTAAGATTACTAGTGGAGCAACATTCTATCTAGGTGGTTATCTCGTATCATGGTTGAGCAAAAAGCAAACTTCAATCTCGTTATCTACAGCGGAAGTAGAATACATTACAGCAGCATCATGTTGTACTCAAGTCCTTTGGATGAAACAAAATTTGCAAGATCTTCAAGTACAATTTAGTGAGCCAATTCCCATATTCTGTGACAACACTAGTGCCATCAGCATCTCCAAGAATCCTATCACGCATTAAAAAACAAAAGACATTCCGATAAAATATCATTTTGTTAGAGAACAAGTTGTTGAAAAAAATATCAAACTTGAGTATGTTTGTAAAAAAGAAAAAAGTGTTGATACCTTCAATAAACCTTTACCTCGTGATGCATTTGAATATCTTCGTCAAAAGCTTGGGATTCTCCCAAGTTCTCATTAGGTTACGAGTCTGCAGGACGGTTGTGTGTCAGCGGGAGTGGAAGTGTGTACAGGTCCGCAGGATGGATGTATTTCAGGGGGAGTTACCCTTTTCCATTGATGTCAAAGGGGAGAGAATGTTGTAGGAAGAGGTGTCATGATCGCAGGGGGAGTACTTGTGTTTCCATCAATGTCAAAGGGGGAGATTGTTGATCAGCGGTTGTCATTGATGTCAACCCAAGCAACACCAGGGGCTAACCCAATATTGCATGGGAATTTTTACCTACCAAATTAATATATTCTAAGTCAATAATTCTTTTGATGTTTTATACTTGTCGAGATGTTTCCATTGATATATGGCACGCCATGTAATTCTTCACGGTTTGAGAGATATTCATGTTTGAATTTTGTACCCCCAGTTAGTGGGCTAAAACTCCATGGGGTCGGGGCATGGGCCATTGAAAATTCATAATTAATATTTTTTAAGCTCCCAAAATCCCTCCCACTTTCACTTGTTGAATTCCCTCTCAACCTAAGCATTTATATAAATTGTGATCCTCATCTCCTCCTTATGCAAGGGATTTCGCCATCTAAAATAGGTCATCGTGGAATTTTCACTCTAACTTTTTTTATACAAAGGTTTAGAAGCTGAAATGTTTATGAGGCGAAGCTGAAATCATGAGGAAGATTCTATAAAATTTTCAGATCAAGGTGCGCAATATTTTTGGAGATATGATCTGTGGAAGTTAGGGTTTTTGTAGGCTCCTGAAATTAATCTCAAAGAAGTGACCTTGGTAAAATTGTGATAACTATCTCTCTCTCTCTAAGTATCATATTGGAATTTCGTAAAAAGTGATAGATAGTGCATAGACTACAGTTTTCTCTCTATCAATTTTAGAGCCGAATGAAGAAACAGTGACATGTGGCATGCCGTACAAGTTTGCTCTGCTGAAACAGTCCAGAATTAGGGAATTATGAGAGATTGGGTATAACTCTATCTTGAAGAATCCAAATTATGTTAGACCTCTGGCATTGGAAATATGACTCAAAGGACTACTATAGGACCAAAAATCAGATATTCAAGATCTGAAATAACAGAGATACACCAGATTCAATATTGAGCTCCTAGAAGGCAAGAAAAAGCTAGATCATGTGCTGTCAACGGTTGCAAAGGACTAGACTTTCTATGGTCGCAAAGAAAAGAAAGGTGTAGCAAAAGGTAGCATGACAATAGCAACAACCAAGGTGCATAACAGTAGCAAGAAGTTCATCATATGAAGTCTTCAAGTGGGCACCACTGCATACAATCATTGTAAAGGTATCATTGTACTAAGTCATTGTAAACACATTATTGTAAAAATTGTACTAGTGTCTATCTGCCAAGGGTTGAAGAGCCAGTGTTGGGAGTTCTAGGATCATCATTAGGTGGTTGTGTCAAAGTTGGGGTTATGGTCTAGTATATCTTCTTCTTATACATCATTCTATATCATTGTAAAGTGGAAATTTTCCCTGGTATGGGAGTCCATTCTTCTTTTATTCTTCTATGGGGTGGTAGGGTGGTGCTAGGGTGAGTTGTAGCTCATTGGGTGTTGGGGCATATGTTCAGTTGATTACTAGAGAATCTCGGGCATTGGAGCATCCACCCAGTGGGAGCTGGAGCAGAATCTTTTTCTAGATTCTAGGAAGTTGGAGTTTTATTTTCAATTGGAGTTGAATATTAAAGAATTATTAGAAAAGCATTAGGTGGTTTTTGTCTTAGAGTGGGTTTCCACCTTAAAAACAATGTGCATTTGTGTTCCTCTTGATTTCTGCTATCATTGTACAAACACTGATAATAATTAAAGATTAACTAATGCTCTAATTGGAAGGAATAGTGATTCACCCCCCCCCCTCTCATTATTTCCAACAGAAGTGTCATCCATTGTTGAGGGATCCATTGATGAGGTGTTCAGGGCCATGTCAGACTTTCTAGGTGATAATAGCACACAATATATTGATGAAGTGTTGGGCAACATATCCACCGTTGATGAGGAGTCGATAGGTAAAGAGGCATCTAGATCTGTAATAGAGTTTCCATACGAAAGATACCTATCGTTGATTGTTGATGATGCTATGCATGATGAGCTATATTTGGAGGTACAATTAGTACCTCATGTTGATCCCATGGCAAAGGAGGATGAGAAGCCATCCTTAGATTCAGCCATCGATGGGGAGTAGTTTGATGCATTTTTAGTTAACAGATGATAGACCCCTTCAAGCATACGTCGATGGGGCTTGAAGCATTATTGGGCCATCTATACATGCTGGTCAGAGAGAGGCCGTGTTACCTAGGGATATTACATATATTGGCCATACTAGCGAGATGGGGCAACATGATTTGCATAGTGTGCAACAATCGCAGGATGGAGGACTAGTTTCATGTATGGTTGTTCGTGCATTCGATCCCTCTCTTGAGGTTGTACGACAAGAGATTCTGATTTGGTACCCGGTGGAGTGGGCTAGGCTTATGGAGTCTATTATAGGCTAGAGTGAGAGTCAGCAGGCATGTTCAGGCATCAACGATATTGGATGCCTAGGCTAGAATTGGGATCCAGGTGGGACTACCTACTATTTGTGGGATACACATATTGACTATGGAATTGGTGGTATAGTTGACCCAGTGTTCAAGTGCACACATTTTCTAGGGATGTTTAAGTCAGCATCAGTGGCTAGTCAGTTTGCAAGGGAAATCCATGGGTCTTCAAGTTATGTTTTGTATGCATGGAGTCATGAGATAATCAACACACTTTGGCAGGATATTGTTGGAGGAGGTGGCATTGGCAAGCCAAAATACAATTCCTCGTATGGGGTTCGGGATTATCCATACATATATGGGGCACAAAGGACATGGAGGAGCATAAAAATGGTGGCATCAGTACTGGTACCTAGGGATATTCACATCTTGGGTCCCTTAAGGAGGATTTGGAGGGTAGATCCATTAATCAGAGGGTATGATGATGTGAAGGTAGAGGTGATGATGAAATTCAGGTCCGAGCTAACGCATATTGTCTCAGATTTTGGCCATGGCATCCAAGGATGTGTAGGAGAATACAATGACGAGAACTAGCTTATATAAGAGCATAAATATGCATGGTTGTTTGTTGTAGAATGTTGGGGTGCGTTGTGGAGTAGGAGTGACTCCCATCACCCTGAGTACACACAGGGAGTGCTAGGTACAGTGACACAGGTAGGATACAAGAAGATACATGATGGTCTAGCAGTGGCATAGGGTATCCAGCGGTGTATAGGGATAGGCCACAGGGCACAATAGCATGTAGTTGATTATAGAGACACTTGGTGGTATGCAGTGGCATATGGTGCAACACAGTGGACTCTTGGAGCATTTCCTCCAAGGTGACTTATGGACAGGGAATTATATGGAGACAATTCTCACTCATTGATGCATTAGGCCTTGGAGCTACTAAGGTTCGACATGGTATCATTATTCCTAATTGCATATGAGGAGTTGGGCCACTTAGGTGTACCTCGGAAGATGAGGATGTGTAGATCACATCATGGTGGGTGCACTAGTAGAGTGGTGGATGCTTGGGCACATATGGGATGCCCTATGGTACATGGTGGAAATGGCATCTAGTGGTGCATGGAGTTGTTCCACGGAGTTCAGTGCTATGCATAGGAGTGTAGGGGTACGTATTTGAGTGCAGAAGAAGATGATGATGCAGGACAGGTTTTTGTAGTTTTTCTGCTAGAGAGATCTCCTGATGAGGAAATCAGGCACATTATTGGGTTTGGAACACTAATATTTGGAGAGTGAGTTGACCACAGTGCCGATTGTGAGCTTCCATTTATCACTCTCCAAAGGAGTTTGTTGGTTGATGGGACACTTTGATTTGTGATGAACGGGATTAGGGAAAAAAATGACTCATATCACTCTTAGTTTGACATATGCAGAATCATCAAGGCCTACTTCACATGGAAAGGTTGGATTTCCTTATTATTGATCTAGACCAATATTGACAGTATAAGGATATACATTTATATCTTGGAGATGTCATGATGGGATGAGATGAGATTGAAGTTCATATATTTTTTTCCATCAGGTTCCAGGAGAGGAGGATACAATATTCACGCAATGGGAAGTATGCAATAGTGAGAGTGATGCAACGTCAACATGGTCGCGCCATTCTCATACTGGCATGGGATTAGGGCATCACCGGATTTCATGGTTCAACTACCCTTAGGGGTGATCTGGTTCCTATATTGGGAGATCATTTAGATCTTCCACTAGTTTTTAGTTATTCTTTGTTGGCATGTGCAACTTCACAGACATGGAGGGATGATCAGTAGGGGGATTTCACGAGAAGCTTGTGCAGGGAATGATTTATTTACATAGGAATCAAATTCTATCTTCAGGTGCCCACTCTTGGAGTACAAGAGATGTACGACTTATTAGAGCATTTGCACCTGGATATAGATAGGACTTTATATTATTATTATGCTCTATTTACTAATGGTATGCAGAGGGCTTCTCATACCTGCACCTGGTTGGATGGAGAGTGGAGCAAAGTGTTCTTCACATTGATTAGGATAGATTGGAATAATCGTACTGAGGGATTCCTTCATGTCAGGATCATGCTAAGATTGGGGATGAATTAATGGTACATTTGGGACCATGGAATTATCAGTGGTAACAATGGTGATCAATAGTCCTATAGTATTTCCCTGGATGCGGGTGTTTAAGAGGGTTAATACGGAGATTAGCCTGTGGGATGGCGCGTGGCAGGACCACATGGCCGCCCACAAGCTCACTCCTCGACATTATCCACCATTAATGCTGCTTGGCTACCACCCCAAGTGGCATTTACTCCACTGTATCGAACGAGGTAGCTTCCTCCGCAAGATAATGAAGCCTCCTATGCGCTTAAATGGAAATTTCCCTCAGCCCTCTGGCTGTTTCCCTCAGCTCTCTGGTTCGGCTTCTCATCCTTCTGCGAATCTCCATCCCCTGCTTGCCTTTTCAATGCAGAATCCCTCTCATCCCTTGCGATGCTGCTACTCTTTGGTGGCGGCTAAGCCTTTTGTCAGCACAACGAGTGGAAAGATCTGCAATCTTGGTGGTTGCATCGAATTCCTTCGAGGGCACCATTTCTTTCAGAGTCCTCACTGTCAATTTCACCTTTCGGCTTCTTTCGGCTTCAATTTTGCCCCTGCTCCTCAGCTTATACCTGTTGACCCTCCCTCCTCCCTTGCTCTGCATTTTCACCACCCCCATCGCACTAGAATGCCCCGCCTCAGGCACCGTATGCGTTGTTGGCGAGGGAGAAGTAGAGGCCGCGTCTCTCGCCCGCCTTCCTCCTCCCGTTCCAGCTCTTCGGCCTCTTCTCTGGAGCATTCCTGGGGCAGATACCCCAATACGTGCCATGGTAGAGGTCATTTTCTTGGCTCCACTGCTAAGCCTCTCCCCTCGGTTCCTCTAATGCATTCTCCACCTCGCTCGTCTCCCCTTGCCTCTGCACAATCTCAAACCACCACTCAATTTCAATTCCAATTCTCTTCTAATTTCCCTCTTGTCATTGCTACCATCTCCATTTCTTTTCACAAGGTGGCTAGCAACGACCCCTGTTGTCTCTCACCCATCCATCCCAAGCATGCCTACAGTGATCCGGCCCCCTCTGGTTCGCTGAAAACTCATCAGGCTTTGGCTGGGCACAATCCGGATTCGAATAGTGGCAGCAGCTTGAACTATTACAAAGAGCAAAACAAGAAGGATGGAGACAAAGGCAAGGTCGGAGTTACATGGCTCCAGGTCACCCTCTTACAGAAGAGGATGAATACAGATGCCTTATCGTCGAAGAATCGCCTCCAGATTCTCATGACACATAGTTTTTTAGGTCTCCCTATGCTTACGGATACTAGTCTTTTACTTTTTCTTTCTATTTGCTATCATGCTTGGTACATTTTCTCAATTTTGTATAATGATGGTTTCCTCTTTAAAGGCAGCGCTCCAAACCCATTTTGGGTTGGTTTCCCTATACGGGCAGCTCCTTTTTTGGTTTTTTTGAGACAAAATGCTACTGAAACAGGGTAGTTCCGCAGAGGCCGATGCCTCCATGTATCATATGTTTTATTAATAGATCTTAAGCTTACTTAGGAAAAAAAATAGTCGTATAGTATTTCGTGTGTTGGAAGATCTTGCCAAATGAGGATGCTAGATGGGAGAATGAAAAAAACTTACAACCTCTAGTTTTGAGTTGCTTTGGGTCAAGCAACATCTGAGAGGGGAGGAATGTAATGTTCCTTCCTAAATTTTCCTAATGTTTCGAAAGAACCTTTTTGTCCATTTTGAACTAAGTAAAATAAATTTCCCTTTTTGTGGTTAATATAGGAAATAAGAAAAAAGTAAGTTTAAGTAGAAGTTGGGACCCACAAGATAGCTTACTCGAGAAGAAAGTTAAATCAATCTCCCTTGGGTAAATTGAAATGCATGGAGTGGGCCCACAATTTTTCGTGGTGAAAATTTATAAAGGAAGGGTTGAGGAAGGCTTAGGAATCATTTTCATATTCATATTTTCGAATTGCCTTAGTTGTTTAGCTAAGCCAAACACTGTGTTGTTCAACATAGCAGCTTCCCAAGGAGATAATCTCACCCCTTCTCCGGTGGACTTTGAGTTACACTCAAGGAGGGTATTCTTTAGAGTTTTGTGATTCATTGAGGCAGCCATAGTCTCCATGGTTTCCTAGAGCAGTTGGGGACGTAGTTGAAGCTATGACTGCACAGCTGAGAGAAGTAGTTGTTTTGTTGCTCCTGAGTTTTGAAGGAAACCTACCATAGCTGCTATAGGAGGAGTTAGTTGTGGATTTTTAAAGTTTTGGATCAGCCTCACTCCTTGCAGATCATATTTTTTTGTCCCTTGTATCACATCTTCATAAACCATGTCACTCACTTAGTGACTACGTAGTCATTGTGTGGCCAACAATTGGTGTGGGTAGTTGTCAAGTATTTTGAGTAGAGGATATGGAGGATTGTTTGGAGGAGTATTGATCGAGGCTTTCTAGAGTTTTGGAGTTCTTAAATCTCCTATAGAATCCACAGCAGCAAAATTCAATATTATAGGAGGGCCAAGCATAGGAAGGTCAAATTTTGGAGGTTGGAATTTGGAGCAGAGCTTTCTTGGTTTTTCTGGGTTTTGGGAAAGGATCACCTTCCCAAGTTCCTAGAAATTTCTGACGATTATTTGGTGGAAAAATTCAGTGAAAAAATCAACTAGCAGTTGTAGAAACTAGGTGATTGCACAGTCTTTCGGAGCAGCGACATAGCAGCAGTTGTGCCATTCGGCATTTGATCACTTGAGGCTTGTAGCTTGCCTTGTGCAAGCCCAGGTGCACCACTTCCATATCATTTTGTACTACAACCATATATTATTAATAAAATTGAGTGTTTATGGTATATTCTTTGTATCTGTGTTGCTAGAGTGAAATTTATGTGTTTGATTTAGTGCATGTTATTTATATTGTTGTACGTTTTCTATTTATAATATTACATCCTGATGCTATAGTCATGCCCCATTAGCATGGTCGCGTTCACCATGGGTATGCATATTACTAGGAGCATGCAGAACAAGGCATGCAAGAGCTCATATTTGAGAAGGGGGTTCAATAGTACAATTTTGGGAACTCACTCCCCCACCTATTCAGGTAGAGATTGCTCAAGTTGAAAGGGATATTTCCAGTTAGAGATTTACTCTCCCAAACACTGAAATTTTGGTTGATATGAAGGATTTGGTTCTTAACACATGACATATATGTGGTCAATACTACTAATATATGTACACGATGCACATATACTAGCACATGAAGTATCTACTTGGAAAAGGACTATTAGAAAGAAATGATAACCATGAGAATATTATCCCCCCTTTGGACCACTTGCAACATCAAATGTATGTTCTAGATTAATGGTTGGGGTGCATTGAAAAGCACATAGCCATTGCTCGAAAGTTTGGCTACTCCCTTTGCAGCAATAAGGACCCTCTACTAGTAAATGATTAAGACCATTCCTCTTAGTTTTTTTTTTTATGTTATAGTTATAGTTTTTATGTTTTAGTTGTTAACTCACTTTCTCAAAGGCATTGAATGCCTAGTTTATTGCATATGTGTTTAAAACCTTGCCTTCTTGGGAAATCATTTATTTTTTGCCTCATTAAAACGATTGAGTTTTTGAATATGGTTAGGTTTTCTGTTGGCCTCTCTAAACCTCTCCACTTTATCAGGTAATTTTTTTTTCTAAAGGCAATACAAATATTTACTTCACTAATATATATATATATATATATATATATATATATATATATATATATATAATCATTGAGATGCATCTTCACTTTACCATATAGATTCTTAATATGTAATTTTTTTTTGTTAAAATATCATATATCAATATAATAGTTTATCAATATCATATCCCAAATCTTAGCATTTAATTTTTAAATCTTATTAAAGATATTTTAGAATCCTTAAAATAAAGTTTTGGAAACTCTAGTGGAAATAAATACACAAACATTACTTTTAAATATTATTTAGCTAATTTATATTTATATTCATAATTTTAAATTGCTTTGAAAAATGATTTTAGACTACTTTGAAAAATTATTTATAATGATTAGGTTAGTTTTATTTTTTTGCTAATATTTTTATCTAAATTTAATAGGATTTTTTTATATACATAATTATAGATTTAAAAATGGAAGAAATAATAAAGGGAAATTATGGGATATTAAATTATTATTTATAAAAAGGAAATGGTGCAACCCTACATAACATACCATACGTTAAAATATTTTAATGATATATTCTAAAAATAAATTAAACTTATATTTTTAATTATAAAAAAATTATATAGATTTAAAAGAAAATTAGTTTAAATCAATAAACAATATTGAAATTAATAAAAATAAAAGATAATCTTATCTATATATATATATTTTAAATATATTAAGTTGTATTTTCAAATATAATGAAATATCTATATATTAAAAAAAAACATAATTAAAAATAGTAAAATATATTTACATTAATAAAGTTATTGTAGATTTATTTGAACTTAGAATATATCAAACGCAAATAGGGATAAAATCCCTTAACTTTCAAATATGTTTTTGAGTGGATAATATTAAAAATAATTTATATTTAAAGATATTCTATTCTTTTATATAATAAATTTAGAGCTAAAAAGATGTTAGATTTTTATAATTCTAATTATATTATTTATAAATTTTATATTTTTACAAAAATATTCTTATTTTAAATTTACATAGAATTACATATATTTATAATATAAAAATATGTTACAAATATGAATTATTATTATTTTTTTTTTTTTTAAATATACATATAATAAATTATTTTTCAAAAAATTAAATTAAATTAAAATATATATATCAAATTTAGTTAAAATTGTTTCTTATTTTAATTATTAATTTTTTTTAATTAAATAAATATTAGACTTTACTATTATTATTCTAATCTAATATTATAAATTTTATTTATTATTAGTATTATTATAAAACAAACTTTTTCTTTTTCTAAATTAATTTTAAATTTAATATTTCTTTAATTTAACACTCTTTTACATCTTATTTGGATGTGGGTGCTTTGCAGTGATTGGATGGACCATCTGGGCGCCATGTGGTGAGACAACTGTCCATCCCATGCGCCCACACATTGTCACCCGCCCAACGTTAAATGCCTGAGCAAGCCTATATTAATTTCACATTCAGCCACCTTCATTACGACGTCCTCCTGGTGTAGAGCATTAAGGGCTCTCAATTCTTTCACCATGGCTATTAAGCCTGCTACCCGCACTCATTCAGCCTCCATTCGGCTCTCCCTTCTATTATTTGTGCATGCCTCTTGTTCCTTCTTTAAACCTCCTAGTTCTTGGCCCTACTCAACCCTATCTCAGCCTTCCCACGACGTTCTCATGTGGTGGCATCTCCTCTCTTATGTGGCTGAGCGCTCCCTCCCTGTCCTACACTTCTGTTCCCTCACCTGTCATGCCAAGGCATCACCGTATGCGGTGTAGAAGAGCTAGAGACCGCGACCTCCCCTCCAGAACACCTCTATCACACACCATGGGTAGGGAACTGAATCTTTACGTGGGCTGGGAGGAGCCGAGCAGGCTCGACCCTGTATATATTTTCGCTCAATTATCCTTGTAACTCCTTGTCTCCCCTCTGGCTTCCTTAAGTATTCGGCCCAAAAAGCGACTGCATAAGTTGACCATCCTGCTAGAGCCGACCTTTATCCCTTGCAAGATGAAATCTCTGCCTGTGCAGAGCACCTCCAGCAGTAGCCAATGCACCAATAGAAATTTTGGTTCCAGCAATGGTCGAAGCTCAAATAGCGACGCAGGAGATAAGAATGAGGAAAACAGTCAACTTGCAGCCACCTGCAATCAGCCAGACACTCTGTGGTCTCCACGGCCTCAGGTCACTAGCCACGCGCTGAGAAAGGAGGATGCCGACTCTTTCTATGCTTGCAGGATCAAGGAGGAAGACCCCAACTCCAGAAAGAAGAATTATGGTCCACACTAGTTTCAATTACAGGGTGCACTTCTCTCTTTCTAGTTTTTTTGTAGCGTTTTCTAGTTTAAACATGTTTTGGAACACTTTGCTCTCAGGCTTCAGTTTAAATTTCACCACTGTGTATGTTGGTTTCCCATTCTAGACACCATTTATTTTGTGCTACTGGTGGATTGGTTTCCCCAGCTGGTGCAGTTCGTATTCTGGTTTCAAACTCTTAATACTTCCTTCTAAAATTGGCTTGCCAAATCCAAAGAAAAAAATATATAACATTTTACTTTGTATAATATAATAGATATAGTCTAACTTAGAAAAGAAAAAACACGCACTTATATCTTCATAATAAATACTTTAAAATAATAAAATGTCAATTTTATATTAAATATAAAAATTATAATATTAAATTGAATTACCACTGTATAATGTTCCATAAAGTCTGTTTTATATTGAAAACCTATATCTTTCGGAAAAACCACTTTACTTAATGGTATTTATAATTTGGACATAACATGAAATATCCATAATCACATCTTCCCTTTTCTTAATTTTTAATTCTAGATTATTTCCAATTTAAAATTTTCAATTTATTTAGAACCACATCTACCTTTTTCTTAATTCTAGAGTATTTCCAATTTAAAATTTTCAACTTATTCCTATTTAAAATTTTCAATTTATTTAGAATTTGAAATTTCTAATTTTGGAATTTGATCATTTAATAAATTTTCAGTTTTTATTTAATAAAGATTCAATTAAAATAAGATATATAAGAATATATAAAACTAACACAACCATATTAATAAATGAAGTTAATATACACCTAAAGTATATATCAATCAAATGTATATCAAGCCACATTAATAAATGTGGTTGATATACACCAAAAATATATAAATATAATTATTATGATTATTTTTATCATTAATATTACTATTACTATTAATTATTAATAATTATTATTATCATTTATTGTTAATTAAATTTAATAACATTATTATTAATTAATTAATTCGTATTTAATTAATAATTAATAATAATAAGTAACTAATTATTATTATTTATTAATATTTTGTAATTAATATAATTTTTTGAATCAATATTGTTAATTAATAAATCATTTCATTCATAAATTTCATCATTTAATAAAGCATTTTATTAATTATTAATTAATTATTAATAACCAATTCATTCATAATTAATAAATAAATCATAATAATAATAATAATTAATGAATTATTATTATTATTGTTATTTATTAGTATTATTTTATTGATAAAAAGATCATTTTTATTTATTTTTTAACACAAATAATTTTCTTAATAATTTATATTAATTAGTATTAATTAATTAAATTTGCGAAAATTATATGCAACTCAAAGACTAATATTAAAAATGATATGGATAATATTATACCCTACGAATATGAACCATTAGATTAATAAACCCAAAGGTTTTGAAATAATAAACCCAAGGTATTTATGCTATTAACCCAAGAGATTATAAAACCAAGGAAATAATGGTTTAACCAACAAATAAATATTATAAACTCAAGATATATAAACCCTAAAATACATGTTTAAACCCCTAATAAAAACATGGTTGACCATGGTTGATTTACATATTGAGACAATCTTTGTCACAATGTGATATTGGACAATGGTTGACCATGGTTGACCACGATTGATTTTCATATCGATACAATATTTGTAACAATGTGACATTGGGCCATGGTTGATTTTCATATTGAGAAAAATTTTGTCACAATATGACGTTGGACCATGGTAGACCATGATTATAATCCTAATGGATTTATATTAATTCCAAAGATTAATATTATAACCCTATGAATATTATTATACCCTAGGAATATGAACCCTTAAATTAATAAACCTAAGCGATTGATATTATAAACCGAAATGATTAATACAAAAAACAAAAAGAAATAATATTAACCCCAAGATATAAATATTATAAGCCCAAGGTATATAAACCCTAAGATAAATAATATAAACCCTAGAATAAACATGGATTAAGCCAGAGGAGTTCTGGGATGGGTGACCTCCCGGGAAGTCCTGGTTAGCGGGTGCAAGCCCCGGAAGTGATGATTGATGTTATGTGATTCATTTCACTAGTTTCAATCCCATTTCTTCACCCCTGTGAGCATCACCTGATGTAATGAGTGCTAAGTGGAATATTCAAAAAATCATGAGAAATTAGTCAGTTATGACTACCTCTCATGGAAATGGTCATAGATGAATGACTAAATTAACGTAGTTGAATCCCAATAATGATATCTAATGGTTGACCATGCTTTACCAACGTTGATTTTCATACTGAGACAATCTTTGTCACAATGCAACATTTGACCAAGGTTGACCATGGTTTATTTTCATATTGAGAGAATCTTTTTCACAATGTGACATTGGACCATGGTTGCGCATGGTTGATCACGATTATAAACCCAAGGGATTTATATTAAAACTTAGGGTTAATATTATAAACCTTATTATAAACAATATTATACCCTAGGAATATGAACCCTTAGATTGATTTAACCAAGGGATTAATTCTAAAACCCCAAGGGATTATAAACCCAAGGTATTAATATTAACAACCTAATGGATTATAGTCCCAAGCAAATAATATTAAACCCAAGGAAATATTATAAACCCAAGTTATATAAACCCTAAGATAAATATTATAAACCATAAAATAAACATGGTTGACCACGATCTATTTTCATAATGACAAAATCTTTGTCATAGTGAGATGTTGGATTATGGTTGAGCATGATTGATTTTCATACTAAGATAACCTTTCTCACAATGTGACATTAGATAATGGTTGACCATGGTTGATTTTCATATTGAGAAAATCATTGTCACAATGCAACATTGGACCATGGTTGACCATGAAAGACCATGTTGTCACACTGTGACATTGGACCAAGAGAAAATTTTGTCATAATGTGTGCATAATTAGTTACCATGGTTGAACATGATTGACGAGAGTTGATTTTCATATTGAGGAAATATTTTTTCAGAATGCCATGATGCAACATGGTTGACCATGGTTCTCACAATGTGACGTTGGACCAAGAGACAATATTTGTCACAACGTGACCATGGTTATTAACCATGGTTGAGCATGATTGACCATGGTTTACCATGGTTGATTTTGGTATTGAGTCAATACTTTTCATAATGCGATGTTGGATCATGCTTGATCATGGTTCAACATGATTGGTTTTCACATCGAGACAATATTTCTGTGATTGCGACATTGAACCATGGTTGATTTTCATATTAAGAAAATCTTTGTGACTATGCGACGTTGGACCATGGTTAACCATGATTATAAAACCAAGGGATTTATATTAAACTTAAGGATTTTTATTATAAATGTTATGAATAATACTACACCCTAGGAAAATGAAACCCTAGGTTAAGAAAACCCAAAACCTAAGGGATTATAAACCAAAGTGAGAAATATTAAACCCAAGGGATTAATATTATAAACTCTAGGTATACAAAACCTAAGATAAATATTATAGGCCCTAAAATAAACATGGTTGACCATGTTTTACCATGGTTGATTTTCATATTAAGACAATCTTTATTACAATGCGACATTTGACCATGGTTGATTTTCGTATTGAAACAATCTTTAACACAACGTCACATTAGACCATGGTTGTGAATGGTTGACCATGATTATAAACCAAGTGGATTGATATTTAACATTAGGATTAATGTTATAAACCTTCTGAATAATATTATGACCTAGAAATATGAACCCTTAGATTGATAAACCCAAAGTATTGATATTATAAATCAATGAATTAATTCAAAAACCTCAAGGTATTATAAAACCAAGGGAATAATATTAAACCCAAGGGATTAATATTATAAACCCAAGGTATATAAATGCTAAGATAAATATTATAAAACCAAGGGAATAATTAACCCAAGTGATTAATACTAAAAAACCAAGGGATAAATATTATAAAAGCAAGCTATATAAACCCTAAGATAAATATTATAAACACTATATTATACATGGTTGACCATAGTTGGTCACGGTTGAATTTATTATTGAAAATTTTTCTGAACAATGCGATGTTAGACTATGGTTGAGATGATTGATTTTCATATTGAGACAACCTTTCTCATACTGCGATGTTGGAAAATGGTTGAGCATGGATGACCATGTTGTCACCATATGATGTTGGACAACGAGACAATATTTTTCATAATGTGACCATGGTTATTGGTCATGCTTGAACATGATTGGCCATGGTTTATTTTAATATTGAGACAATCTTTATCAGAATGCGACATTGGAACAAGATTGACCAAGGATGACCATGATTGTCGCAATGTGATGTTGGACGAAGAGACAATCTTTTTCATAATTTGA
This sequence comes from Pinus albicaulis, assembly GCA_034641835.2. Classification (NCBI taxonomy): domain Eukaryota; kingdom Viridiplantae; phylum Streptophyta; class Pinopsida; order Pinales; family Pinaceae; genus Pinus; species Pinus albicaulis. The sequence goes on from CM076580.1 coordinate 231,418,963, forward strand.
CCATCGTTATTGACCATTGTTGACCATGGTTGATTTTTATATTGAGACAATATTTGTGATAATCTGATGTTGGAACATCGTTTACCATGGTTGATTTTCATATTGAGACAATCCTTGTCACAATGCGACATTGGACCATGGTTGGACATGATTGATTTTAATGTTGAGACAATCATTGTCACAATGCGACATTGGACCATGGTTGACCATGGTTAATTTTCATATTGAGATAATCTTTGTCATAATGAGACATTGGACCATCTTTGACCATGAGTTATAAACACAAGGTATATAAACCCTAAGATAAATATTATAAGCCATAAAATAAACAGTTTGGCCATGGTTGACCACAATTGATTTTCATATTGATAAAATCTTTGTGACAATGTGACACTGGACCACGACTGACCATTGTTGATTTTCATATTGAGACAATATTGTCACAATGCGATATTGGGCCATGTTTTACCATGGTCAACCATATTTTACCATGGTTATAATCCCAAGGTATATAAACCCTAAGATAAATACTATAAACCTTATCATAAACATGGTTGACCATGGTTGACCACGGTTGATTTTCATTATGAAAAAATATTTGTCATAATGCAATGTTAGACTATTATTGACCACGATTGATTTTTATATTGAGATAATCTTTGTCAAAATTTGATCTTCGAAATTCTTGACCATGGTTGATCATAGTTGATTTTCATATTGAGACAATATTTGTCACAATGTGACGATGGACCATGGTTGACCATGGAAGACCATGTTGTCACAATGTGACATTGGACCAAGATATTCTTTGACATAATGTGACCATGGTTGAACATGATTGGCCATCATGGTTGACCATGGTTTTTTTTCATATTGAAACAATCTTTATCAGAATGTGACATTGGAACATGGTTGACTATCGATGACCATGATTGTGACAATGCCAAGAGAAAATATTTGTCACAATGTGACAATTTTTATTCACCATGGTTGACCATGATTGATTATGGTTGACCATGGTTAACTATGGCTGATTTTCATATTGAGACAATATTTGTCAAAATGCAACATTGGAACATGGTTGACATGGTTTATTTTCATATTGAGACAATCCTTGTCACAATGTGACATTGGACCATGGTTGACCATGATTTATTTTAATGTTCAGACAATATTTTCCAAATACGACATTATACGATGTTTGACCATGGTCGATTTTCATATTCATATAAACATTGTCACAATGTGAAATTGGACCATGGTTGACCATGGTTGAGCATGATTGATTTTCATATTGAGAAAATTCCTATGTTAAACCCTAAGACAAAAATTATAAACCAAGGTATATAAACCCTATTATAAATATTATAAATACTAAAATAAACATGGTTGACCATGGTTGATTACATATTAAGACAATATTTAGCACAGTATGACGTTGAACCATGGTTTGCCATGGTTCGCCATGATTGATTTTCATATTCAAAAAATATTTGTCACAATGCGACGTTGGACCATCGTTGACCATGATTGACCATGATTGACCATGATCAACCATGATCAATCATGGTTGATGATGGTTTACCATGGTTGACATTCATATTGAGACAATCTTTGTCGCAATTTGATATTCGACCATGGTTGACCAATTTGACATTCGACTATGGTTGAAAAATTATAACCCTAATATCATCTCTTATCTAATATAATAATAACAATAATAATTTCCATAAACCAATGGAGATAATACTAGCTAATATGAAATTGAAAAATTTAAAAGTTGAAAATCAATCTAAAAGTAATTTTACCATTTGTATTCATTTATTCTTGTGCATAACGTTAATATAAAAGATAATTATCATATTTAATTGTCTCCTTTTTATTTTAATAAATAATATATATAATTATTTAATTAGATTACAGTATTTACTACTTTAATTTTCTACATTATATTATTTATAAAATCTTTTATTATTTTCATAATTTCATACACTATATTATTTATAATATTTTTTATTATTTTCATATTGATATTGTATATAAGTGTAAGACTTTTTGTTTAAAATAAATTAATTTAAGATCAATTTCCATATTAAAAACCCAATAATTTATTGAAAGCATCTCCATGATTACCATTTAATATTATGATATTGTCTATTGGTAGAGAAAGTAAATGAAATAGAGAAATTAATGTAGGGGAGGAAACATTTTTTTAAATCTTATACATGTAACTTATATTATTATTATATTTTTTTTTATCTTTATTATTATTATTACTCTTTTTTATAGGTTGCAAATCTTAAAAATCATCTATAATTTATTTTTTATAAATAATATATTTAATTAATAAAAATATATTAAATTAAAGTATAACTTTACATTAATTGTGATAATTAATATAAATTAAATAAATCTATGACTTAGTTACCCATACACTAATGAAACACTCCACTAATTAGTATGATGAAATATGTTATTATTGGTGTTCGCTTAAAATATGCAATGCTTTGTTACACCACATCACAAGCGTGTAGTGTTATTATTGATGTTCATTTAAATAAAAAACTAAATCTCATATAGAAGGAAATCTGAATTTTAATCCGACGACTTTACAATCAATAACTGTCAACGAAACATCTAACATCTTTATCTTCAGCGTAAACAATATTATCTTTTGGATACACAATATTTTCAGCATCTAGACCAGCGGATTATAATATATATACAGTACAGGCGATTTTCAAATAAATTCAAATCTCTTAAGCTGCAGGCCGGGGAGGCATGAAGTTGGGGGACGTTGACATCTCAGAAGAAAGATTTTTAATAAATTGAGAATTGGAAATGCAGAAAATCATAATGTGTCAATTTTTTTTTAATATTATGAAAATGTCTATAATAATACATTAAATTAAATTTTAAATTTTATAATAATAATTTGAAGATCAAAATTAAACCAAATATTAAATTGATGTATAATATTTTATTCTTTGTAAGATAAATAGTTTTTTTATCTGAAAATATTAAATTTTTTATTATTTTTATTATATATATATATATATATATATATATATATATATATATATATATATTACTATGCAAAAAAAATAGTCATAAAAAATTGTAATCATATAATGTTACCACTACATGTAGATCCATACGTACTAAAATTGCTTAATCAATATCACATATTGTAATCATATAATGTTACCACTACATGTATATCCATATATACTAAAATTGCTTAATCAATATCACATCTAATTATTATAAACCTCATAAATTTTAGAAATATGAGAAATTCTCGATGCAACAAAATGTGAATAATGGCATTGTTTGTTGAGTCATTATCCAAACATCTTATCCATAGTAAATGCCCTTGCATGTATGATCATTATTAGTCCTTGGACTATTAGTGATCGATGGTGATCGATGGAGCGATGACTGCATATTAATCTGTTATTTGACCCTAAATATTTATCTGCACCGAGGTTTTAACCAAATTTTTAGTATAAAAAAAAAATATAAAAATATTTTGTTATTTTTTATTGGTCCATAACCTTTACGGTCTTATTGCAAGTCTTACCGGTCTCAATGCAATTTAGTTTAGGATATCTTAAAGTTTGTATTCATGAATAAATGAAAATTTTAGATTTTCTAATAACTTTGGATATCTTGACTTTGGTTGGCTTGGTAATTGCGAAGTTTGGATAAATATTTATAAAAATATTGGATATCTTAATCTTTGGTTAGGTAGCATTTTTTAAAAGATATAAAATTTAATAAAAATATTTTCTTGAATGTTGTTGTTCATGTTGTCAACACCTCTTAGCATCTTCCATGACATTGGCACCTAGCTTACTAGTTGCCTAATTGACTAACTGCTTCCACCACATTTGCACTTGGCTGGCTTTCGACGTTGTTGTCACCTGGATGGCATTATGTATGCCACTAACACACAATGACACAAAAAATTTAGGTCATGATCCCTTCCCATTTAGAAGCAACTTCACATAAGGAGCTTCACATTTAACTGTTGCTGCAAACTAAAATTAGTATGTTGCTACTAAAAGTCTATCTGGCCTCCCATTTAGCTGCTACTACAAACTGAAGGTATGTCTTTGCTTCCCATTTCGATGCTGCTGCAAACTTAAGGTATGTGGCTACTTCCCATTTAGTTGTTGCTGCAAACTAAAATAAACCCGAAGGTGCTTGGCTCTGTAATAGTGGATGTCTCCAACTAGGACTTTGCACATAAAATTACTAAGATTGATAACGTGTGGCTCTCTATTTCAGCAGAAGGTGTAATATTTGCATCACTCAACCATTATATATCGGTTGCATTCTTATATACATTTTTGGGCCAGAGAGTATAAATTATCAACTAAGACCGATGGAAATCTATTGGAATGCATAGTTTCTCACAAGAATGTCCAAGTCCTCTGCAATAACAGCAATCGGTAATTTTTTTTAATGCTTTGTGAATGACCTGGTAGAATTTATGTTTATTGCTACTGCTAGCTTGTCCTTAATTGGAACAATTAAGGATAGGGTGTAAATCCATGGTTCTAATTCAAATACTATTTTTTTCATGTCATTGTTTACTGCTCAAATTATGACTCATCAAATTTACCTATTATAATTGATCATTGCTTACTGCTCAAATTATGACTCATCAATTTTTTTTAAAGAAACAGAGTAAAATAAATTGAATTAAGGGGATGGAAATTTACCTAAATAAGTTCAGAAGATAATATATGTCACCTTCATGTTGTTTTGGTAGCTGAGTAATTTCCTATATTGCTACTTTCTCTTCTTCTGGTGTTAAGCCGTTAATGCTTAATTAAGTGGTCCATTGTGTAATTTACATGGGCAAATAACATCCTTTATAAAAAAAAATTCTTAATAATAATTTCATTTATGAAAGATGAATACCTATAATTTCTTACGCTAAGATGGCCAAAGGTGTTAGTGGAGCGGAATCAATTTGGTTACTAGGTTATCCCCACCTGCAACTCTTGTTCTTGTATTCTATGGGGATTTATAACTCTTTCCTCTATGTTGATAACTCTTTCCTCTATGCTCTCCTAGGTGCATCCTAATGAAGCAGGTGCATATCACCACTCGTGGCAGTTGCTTTGTGCGTACAGATCCCCTGATCAATCTGTCATTCAATGTTTCACTAACTCTTGGTTGGTATTTCTTTCCACACCACTAAGTTTTTTTTGTTTTCCTCTAACTTAATTAAATAGACCTTGTATTCCTCATTTAGGGTCCTAAATTGCGTCCACTCCTTAGATATTTGTCCACTCCAATTATTGTGCCCAAGTCTCGCACATGAAAATGGATTTCCATAACCCTAAATTATGTGAACTATATTTTTATCTTGTCCCATAAAGAATAAATCTCCTCTGCGAGCTTTATTTGCACAATTGCATTGTACACTGAAGGTTGAAATGGTCCCCAAATCCTTATGTTCGAGAAGTAAAACTAAGGACATTTATGTCTTGGCTGCAGAAATAGGAAAATAGGTTTTTCTTTTGGTACTAGTTTTCCATGCAGAGAAGGATGAGAAAATAGACTATCTTCAGCTAGTCCATGGCCTCCCAAAATAGATTCAGTAGGATATTAACATCAAAATTTAAATCTAGCAAGACATCTAAGCTAGAGAGCCCATGAAAAAATGTTATTGTTGGCATTACATCCAAATCATAAAGCCTATCACGAAAAACACCGCCATTGAAAAAAAGTAGCATTATTGTTGTTTGTTAAGGTGCATTTGGAATTACTTGGATCCACAACCACATGGAGAGAACGAAATAAGTTTATGGAGTTTTCCTTTATTCCAATGTTGTGTTTGTCCTTTTTTTCTCTTGTTTTAAGAGAATCATTCAGAATTATTATTCTGTTGTTTTAAGAGAGTAATTCAGAATTAACACTTTTTTCATGATTTGATCAACTTAGACTTGAATAGATGCATTTATTAAATGTTGAATATTAATATTATTATATATTTTCCATATATATCATATATTTAGTAAATTGTTTTAATATATATATATATATATATATTATTAAAAATTTTAATATTGATATATGGTTTAGGTTTTACCAAATTTATTTTAAAAATAAAAAATAAAAATATTATTATTAAAAAAATTAAAATTGATATATGGTTTATATTTTACCAATTTTATCTGATTCTAAAAATATTTGTAAAAAATTCCATGGCCAATTATCACTATATACATAAATTGATTGATGCTAATTTATAATTATTTTCATTGATTACGGTCAACTTAAGTTCACTTGCAGTTATATCTTTTAACATTTTGTCTATTAAATGTGATATTGTTGCTTTATTCTAGGATTTGAAAAAATACAAGAGAGTTAATTAAACATCCCACAACCCCCGGCTAGGAGAATATATGGTTGTTAGTTTGTTATGTTTAACATAGCTATTATTATATCATTCTTTTAAGTTACATCTTGCATTATTTTAAATTACATCTGGATTGAACCACATGCAACACTCTAGGGCCTCGGGCGTACAACTAAAATTTTATTTTAAATGGTAATATGAGTCTTTTAAAAAAAAAAACTCAACTGTCCTTTACCATTGGGAACATGAGAAGTTGAGATAAGTCTTAGTTGAAGAGGAAGATTCCTTCCATCATTCTCGTGCTCAACTCCAAATGGTCTTAGATAACATTATCAAAGAGGTTAGAAGGAAGTATGAACTGATACCACCATTGAACACTTCAAATTTAAGAGAGGAGGTGCGTGGACAACCTCAGAACACAAGAAGAGAGGTGGCCATAGTTTCTCAAGTCCTTAGAACTAGAAGAGAAGCAACACTTGAAGTTGTTACTTTCAACAAGCCAACAGTTCCAATAAGAGGAATTAAAACCAGTCGATTAACCCAAAGCACCACAACAGCCAAGGGACTAGAGTATGATTTGATGCAATGTGTTTTATTCTGGTTAACTTGCTTGTCTATGATTCAATGCTATTTTCTTTATTCTGTCTTAACTTGCTTTATCCTACATAGTCACTTTTAGAGAATTTCAAAAATTAGCGCATATGAAGAGAAAATATTGAATTGGTTTTCAAAAATTATCTAAAGTAAGGGTAGAGCTTATCAAGAATAAAATGAGCAAACACTTTGTATTGGCCCTTCACGGTATTGTGGTTACTACAACTTACTAATATAGCCTTAGTGTTGGGTGTTTGTCATGGTAGATTGATTTTCATAAAATATTTTGTAGTTTTCGATTTTCCTAATTAATGAGGCACTATATTTGTATTGTAGTTTGTGGTTGCCTCATTGAGGCACTAAATTTGTATTGTAAGGAACATTTTTTAATTTTCAGTTTCACTGGATTTGTATTGTAAGGGGTAGGCTTGTTTAATTCTCATAATTTTAAGAAAAGCACAGATTCTTATATATATATATATATATATATATATATATATATATATATATATATGTATGAGTAAAATTCTTATCACCATATATAGTTGCTACTGAAATACAATAATATTATTTATTTGTCTGTTTTGATAATACCTTGTTGCTTCCTAATGGTGTTTATCAAGTATTGGTAGACAAAAGTATTAACAAATAAACACATGGTATTAAATTTAAATTATTAAATTGAGAATAATTTTTATTTATTTCAACTAAAAATATATATGTAAAATATTAATGTCTATTTTTATAATATAAAGCAAATTCATAATTCTCATTATATATGTATGTTTATTCTCATTGTTTTTTCAGTTGAAAATAACGTGAGTATTAATGAATGGACAAATCGATTTTGGATTCTTAAGATATGGAAAAATCCATATTAAAGTAGCAATTAACTGGAGTAATTATAAATAATATTTTTTAATTTACTAAATAAAAGATTTATTGCAAATAATTTCTAAGATTAATCCAAATAAATGGTTAACTAAAGAAAATAGCTGCCAACCAGTAGCCTTGCTACTCCTGAAACTTAAGAACGTCGTAGGTCCACTGATTCTTCTCGAGTGAGCCAAGTTAGAATAATCATGTTCGGTTTGAAACTATGATGCAACCTCTTAATAAATTTAAGGATTTCATGAGGCCTGAGTAAAGTTAGGAACAAAATTTTGCAAAGGTTTGCACTGAGATTTATTTTTTGTGATCGTTGCTTTGGTACCTTCCTTCTCTGTCTTAAAGTATATAACTTATCTAACTTTCTCATTGTCCTATCAAATCTACAGGCACTAGCACTTCTTGCAAACCTTGTTTCTAACATAAAGTCATTATTTATAAACATCTTAATAATAGTATATCTAAATGTCTTAATAATAGTATACCTCAAAGATGTTAGAGTTGTGACACATGGTTATTGTATTAAGATTTTTGATGTTTCACCAAATTTAAGATGTAAGTTATATGATATAGAAACTAGTATTATGAAGTCTGCATGAATCATTTTCGAAAAGTATATTGGGGTTGACTTGAATAATAAATTTAGAGATAATTACTATTTTATTTATATTTTATTTTTACAACTACTTCTTTACCTTGCGAAAGGTCCACTAACACCCATGTGTCGTTCTTTTCTTTTTCTCCTATCTCTTCATTCATTGATGCAACTCATTTCTCTTCCTTGAACTCATATTCAAAATGGATTGGGTCATCTACATGACAAAATAATGCAAATAATGAATTTAGACTAGCACTACTATCAGCTTCATCTTGCTGATATATTTCACTTATATTTCTAAATTTGTATCCTCTTATGTTTTCAAAAGATGTGCTTGGTGTTGTGCTTGAAGTATATGGAGTTGCAGATCCTTGTGGTGTGCTTGGAGAAGCACTTGCTTCGTTGTGTAACGCTGCCCTGTTATTTGTCTGTGGTGTCACATATTGACTGCTTTGTTGAGCTTGTGTAGGTGGATGAGGAGTCGCAATTGAGGAATTACTTGCTACATTCCATTCCTCTTTCTCTTCATTAGACATACATGTCTTCACATTCACTGTCTTCTCTAAACTTCCATCCCATGCTTCTTCTTCTATGAATTGAACATCTCTACTGATTATTACTTTCTTGGTTGATGGATTTTAGAGCTTGTTAGCCTTGGATTCATCATTGTATCCAAGAAATATACATTTCTCCCTCTTGTTGTCCAACTTCTTCCTCAACTCATCCAGGACATGTGCATACGCCACACATCCAAACACTCTCATGTGAGTGACATTGTTTTCTACCACTCCATGCCTCTTTAGGAACAATGTTCATTACACTTTTGGTTGGACATCTATTAACAATATATGTTGCACAAGCGACAGCTTCAGCCCAATAATCATTTGGAATTTTTTTTCCTTCAACATACTTCTTGCCATGTACATGATGGTCCTATTATTTCTTTCTGCTACACCATTTTGCTTAGGTGTATACCTTGTGGTAAATTTCTTGTGTATTCCATGCTCCCTGCAGAAACATAGGAAGTCTTTTGAGATATATTCCACACCTCTATCAGTCCTCAATAATTTTATGTAGTGTCCACTTTGCTTCTCAACAAGAGCTTTGTAGTGACATAACTATTCAAGCACTTCACTTTTCTGTTTTAGAAAATAGGCCCATGTATTCCTTGTGTAGTCATCTATAAATGTCAAAATGTAATGGTTTCCACCTAATGATGGTGTTTGCATTGGTCCACATAAATATGAGTGGACAATCTCCAAAGGTGCCTTTGCCCTTATACTCTTTCCTGCTGGAAATGATTCTCTGTGTTGTTTTCCCAAGATGCAGCTTTCACATAGGTTGTCTAGTTTCTCTATGAGTGGTAATCCTTTTACCATGCCTTTTCTATGCAACAAATTCAAACCTCCGAAATTGAGATGACCAAATCTCAAATTCCATAACCAGTTCCCATCTTTCACTTCTTCTTGAAATATTTCTTGTGTGATAGCTACTACAACACCTCCTTCCTTCAATTTTGATCTCATCTTGAGAGGAAACATTATATTTCTTGTCATATGCACTTTTACAATGAGTTGTCTACTTGGAGGTTTATCCATGATTGTGCAAACATCATCTTTAAAAAACACATTATAGCCCTTTTGCATGTGCTCTCCAATGCTCAGAAGGTAACATTTCAAAGCAGGGACATAATAGACATCTGGCATGAACTTATTCTCTCCTTCTTTGTCAGAACATCTACTCTCCCTTTTCCCATGAAAAAGACTTTGCTATCAGTCCCCAATGTCAATTCATATTTTACGCTTTCATCTAGATTGGAAAATATTTCTATGTTTCCAGTCATATGGTTACTACAACCTAAATCTAAGAACCATATATCTTCTTGTTTTTCTTGTGCTACATTACAAGCTAAAAACAAACTTTCATGGTTCTGATTTTCTTTTGTAAAATTTACACTTGGTTTACTACCCATGTCATTTTTCTTCTTTCTACATTCATTTTCATAATGACCATACTTTTTGCAATAATGACATTGGACTTGAGATTTATCATAACTTTTTCCTTGTGCTTCACTCTGGCTTGAGCCTTGGCTTGGATTTTGATTGTTTCCCCTTCCACTTGTGCTTGCAGGGCTACTTCTTCCTCTTCCTCAGTAGTTTGATCTTCCTCGACCTCTACCTTGACCAAAATATATTTGTGTCTTGAATGCATGCTCCAATGAGGAGTTTGTTTCTCTTTTTAGTCTCTGCTCACGAGACATCAGTGATGCATGAAGCTCATCCACTGAAAATTGTGAGAGATCTTTGTCTCTTCTATGGCCACTACTATGGCATCAAACCTTAATGGTAGAATTCTTAATACTTTCTCAAATATTCTTATTTCTTCAAGTGTTTCTCCATGAGACCTCATTTGGGTAACCAACCTAATCACGTGTGTAAATAATGAGTCTATATTATCAGGCTCTTTCATACAAAGAGTTTCAAAATCTCTTCTCAGCATTTGAAGTTTTTCTCTCTTCACCTTCGCCATGCCTTGATAGGTTATCTAAAGGATATCCCATGCCTCCTTGTACTTCATTGCTACTGCAACCCTTGGGAAAATACTCTCATGTACTACTTGAAAATATAGAAGAGGGCTTTGATATCCTTCTTCTTGCTATCTCTCAACACATCTCTTTCTGCTTGTATCAAAGCATTGTATGCTACTGCATCTGCTGGTTCTAGGAATCCATTCTCCACAAATTCTCAAATGTCTTATGAAGAAAACAGAGCCTTCATTGTAATTTCCCAATAGTCATAATTTTTTCCATTAAACTGTGGTATTTGTGCATTAGTTAAGCTTGTGCTTGTTGCTGCCATTTTCACTATGTAAACAACTTTCTCACTATGTAAAACTTTTCTCACTGCATGAAAACTTTCTCACTGCTAGAGAATATGTTCCACAAAAATTTCCAAAACTCCTTTTAACTCAGTAAAAACACTATCTTTTACTGAGATTTTAAACCTGCTTTGATATCATGTTAACAAATTTTAAAGACACAAGGGAAAATGATTTTTTCTCAACACACGGAGTTCACACAGAGTTGCGGAAATTACTTTAATAAACACAACACATTCATGAAAGTTTACACTGAGTTTCGGAACTCACTTAATCAATACCATACAATTGTGGAAATAAATTCAAATGAATCTTCATTTCAATACAGAGTGGTGGAGATCAAAATCACAACTATGGAGAGGAGAAAATCCAAGTAAGAAGTCTTGTTTTACTTGTGAAGGGCACAAACAACAAAGGCATAGACAACAAAATTAAGGGCATGTGTAGATTTGGTACCATTTTTTCTAGTTTAAGAATCATAACCAACATATAGGGCCTCCTAGGATACAAAATGAAAGGCTTTTTGAAACTATACAAAGCAACAGTGAAATTATAGGATAGGGAGAAGAAGCATTAAGTCGGCTAGACCACCCAGGCTCTATAACTAGTGACGCTTAAATTGGCTATTGAAATGTCTCTAGCACTGTGTCATCAACCGAGTATGGATTGATATATAGGGTAGGAAGGTACGCTAGGCATGTTAAAAAAAATTAAAGACAGGGTAAAAATGCTTTTCCCTCAACAAACGGAGTTCACACAAAGTTACGGAAATTATTTTAATCAACAGAACACATTTACAAAAGTTTACACAGAGTTTCGGAACTCATTTAATCAATACCATACAGTTGTGGAAATAAATTCAAATGAATCTTTATTTCGATACAGAGTGGCGAATATCAAAATCGCAACTATGGAGAGGAGAAAATCCAAGTAAGAAGTCTTGTTTTACTTGTGAAGGAGTAAAATTAGTTGATTATATTTTCTCCTCTCCATAGTTTCGATTTTGATCTCTGCCTCTATGTATTGAAATAAAGGTTCATTTTAATTTATTTCCACAATTGTATGGTATGGATTAAGTGTAAACTTATGTAAATGTGTTCTGTTGATTAAAGTAATTTTTGCAACTTTGTGTGAACTCCATTTGTTGAGGGAAAAGAATTTTTCCCATGTGTCTTTAAATTTTTTTAACATTCCTAGTGTACCTTCCTACCCTATATATCAATCCATACTCGGTTGATGACACACTGCTAAAGACATTTGAATAGCCAATTTAAGTGTCACTAGTTATAAAGCCTGGGTGGTAGAGCCGGCTTAACACTTCTTCTCCCTATCCTATGAATTAACTCTTGCTTTGTATACTTTCAAAAAGCCTTTCATTTTGTATCCTAGGAGGCCCTATATGTTGGTTATGATTCATCAACTAGAAAAAATGGTACCAAATCTACACATGCCCTTAATTTTGTTGTCTATGCCTTTGTTGTTTGTGCTACTTAAACTAATGGCAATGCATCTAGGTTTCGATATCGAAATGGAATCGGAAGAAAAGGGACCCATAAAGCAGGCTTACGAAGTCTTTAGAAACACCTAAAGGAGAGATGACCGCTATCTCTAAAACAACCTATGAAGTCTTTATAAACACCTAAATTTCTGACTACCACAGGAACTCATCTTGCATTTAGCAAAAAATACGTATCTTGCATTCAGCAAAAAGGAAATGCATAATCAGCTGCAAAACGGACATGCATAATCAGTGAGCGTAGTTGCAAGGTAATTTTAATCGTTAATATTGGTTAATGAGTCAATCCCATGTTTTTGTATTTATTACAATGCTAATGCTTTCCTATTCTTTTATTAACAAGCTTGCCACTTTTAAAATTTTAAGTTCTCAGATCTGCCATTTCATTTCCTTTGGATGTCATGATTAGTGGCTCATGCTATATGGATAGCCAATCCGTAGGGTCTGATCTCGTATCTGAATCCTTGATCCGAGTGAACGAGATTCAATACGTAAGATGACTGATTAGGCCTGTGTTGCCGAATCGTTGATTGTTGACTGGTTCCTCCCCCATAACTGGCGAGTCACTTAAAGTACCTCTCCCTCATGTCGAGAGTTCGCACTCAACCGACCATCAATTGAATCAATCTGGGCTGTGTGGCAACTAATCATTCTCTGCTCCTCAACAAATTTGGAATCAACGTAAGTAAGAGTAAGTAAGAATATTGTGGGTTAGGCTTATCTGGTACCTTCCTTATTATTCCCTTCCCCCATCTAATATTCCATCCTTGCTTCTATTATTACTTTCCAGCGACGTCCCTCCCCTTGGGCCGGTTGCACAACCATAGTGGATAATGGTATTTTACCGGTACGCTGGGAATGAGGGGGACGATCTATTGGCAGATGTATCAGTTGGAAGGCCTCTCGCGGAAGATGTATACGATTTCCTATTCTTTTATTAACAAGCTTGCCACTTTTAAAATTTTAACATTTCAATGAAATATAAGCTATTCAATAATGAGTTAATGAGCTCAGACGTAATCTATAGAGTTGGGTAATATCCTGGAAAAGTTACAAAACTCCGTCTTTTTGTTTTTGAGCAAGGTTGAGTAGTTATGGTGTTGTCAACCGATAATTTCTTAGAGAAGCCTGCCATCCTATAATTTTTTAGATAAGCCTACCACCCATGCAAAAAGGTTGATGACATCCATGCAACAATACTTTTTTCATACTTAAGAAGATGTTGACTTTTAAGAAGCATCAAAGGTTAACTTGATGGGTCGACAATTGAAAATTCGCTGCTTTTCTAAAACCTAGAGCCATAGAAGTCTCAGTATGAAGATGATTCAAAACACCCAGTATTTGTAGGAATAATAAAAACAACAAAAATCAATACAAAAGAGAAAAGAGATATAAAAATAATGAACTCACTTTGAAACTAAGTGAAACTAATGACAAACCCAGTAATAGAAACAAATATTGAAAGAGAGAAGATAAAAAATAAAGAGAGTGAATTTCCTTCTCGAAATCTGATCAGTGTGCGAAAGTGATAAAAAGAGGCAGTCCAATAAGGTAAAGGTTGAAAGAATAAGTTTCTATTTCCTGGGAGAGCTAGTGCTTAAGGCTTCGCATGCTATACCAAAGCCTGTCGGATCATGTCTCATTCCCAAGTACCCCAGAAAGGAAAATCCAGAGTATACAAGGGAGTCATAGAGTCCAACTTTTATATGGTCTTTTTTAGATATATGTTAGTTAGTCTTTAACTCGAGCGTTGTTGAGGTGGTTGGGTTCATGACTCTAGCGTTGTTGAGGTGGTTGGGTTCAATGGTTGTGTCGATGGTGTTTAATTTTAAACATGATTAGTTGATTTGGGGTCAGGGTCAAACATGATTTCTCAAGTTTCTGGATTTCTTAAGATTCTTGTTGGTTTTGGATGGCAAGCAGATAGTAATAGATACATTCAAGTAAGCATACTACTCACCATATGCAGATCGTCCATGTTGAGAAACAGTCACATGGATTGAAGCACCAAAAGCAAAGGCAAGAGAAGTAGTAAATTCCTATGTTAGTTCAGTAGATTAAGCAAATGGCGAAGGGCAACTAGCATATAAACCAGAGTCTAAGGTAACACCATACGCAAGAGAAAAGTAGCATATGTTGGCATGCTACAACTTCACTGGCATCGTCCTGGTTTGCATGGTTATTTTGTTTGAGCGATAAGACAAATGGCCCTCATGTGGAGTCCACGACCTGAATTATCTCTAGAAAGCACTTTCGTGACTTACGAAAACGATGTTGTGCCCGAATATTTGATATGTGCATGGTTACAGGTCCCTCACCAAATATATATTTTTATTATTATTATAGTTAGTTTTAATAATGATGCTGAGGATGCAGATTCTTGTGATATTATGGAATTACTATGGTGTTACTGATGGCCTTCTCCTTCACACCGGCCACTCACAATTTACAGACAAAAGCTGCAGACCTCACTAAGGATTCTTCTAATCTATCAATGGTCTCAGGTATAACATGTAAAACTGAGGATTTCCTGAATCCTTTTTAATATAATAATAGATTATTTTGTATTTTTTTTTTTTAATGACATATGATAAATGCATTTGCATCTTTCAAGAAATTAATTCCGAGGATGTCCTGAAACCTTCTTAACATGATAATAGATTCCATTTTGTATATTTTTTTTTTTGACATAGGATAAATACACTTGCATCTTTCAAGAAATTAATTTCCAGTCTAGTGTTGTGCGGCATGTAAAGAAAATTTGCAATATAGGAGCTATATAATCTGCTTCTTCTATTATGCCCTATAACTCGTTTTTTTTAAACTGCAGGACCTAAAGCTAACGAAAGAAGATGATAACCAAAGTATTATATTCCATCATTTTATTGACATGCGGTTCAATGTTCTTATGGGTGTGCTTTGTTTTTAAGTTTGCTATTACATCCGAGGGATGTCTTGATGCCTGGAAGGATTTCCGTAAAGAAGTATGTGATAGAGTGAGGAATTAGCAATTATTGTAAGAAAATTTTTCGTTTTCTATCTAACGTAGGTGTTAGATTTTCTTAGAATATTGAATTGATTGGTATTTTTGTTTAGAACTTTGAGCATTTACAAAGTTTTATGATAGAATTTAATATTTTGAATAAACTTTTTTTAAAGATACATTATATTTATATATTTAAAATTTTATTTTTACGATGAGTAATTTATGCAATATCAGTTTTGAATTACATGGATCCTGTGCACTCACACACCGAATAAACCATGATAGAATTAATTAGTGTTACCAGGATTGTTGATGGGGAAGTAACTAAAAAAAAATTTCACTCTTTTTATTTTATTTTATTTTCTTTTCCATACTTTTGCTCACACTGAGTTAGTGTGATATATGAATTTTGCACTTTTTCCAGTGATGGCATTATCTCATGTGATGTATCCCAGAACAAGGGCTAGAGCAAGGGAAATTTGAACATTCCAAAGAATTTGATGATTTAAAAGAATCTATAAATTAGATTTGGCTTCTAAGATTTGGCTTTAGAATTTATCCATTATATACGATTTTACAGAGTTTATCCATTATATGCGATCTTAAATATATATATATATATATATATATATATATATATATATATATATATATATAATCGTATCTTTAATAATTACAATCTATACCAAGGTGGACAAGCAACTCACAGTTTCTGGTAATTACATTGTATACCAGGATATTGCAGGAGATGTACCCACGGACGGTTTATTGGGTATTTGGAAACAATCATATGAAATTTCATCTAAAATCATTTCCTGATGTGAGACAAATAGGTGTTGATTATAGAACAAATTTTTTGAAATCATTTTACCGAACATTTCAATATGCTGTGTTATTCTGCCCAGTTAACCTTATCTATAGATCAAGCCGGTTTTACTTCCTCACAATTATGAGAAACATTAGCTCAGACTATAGCAGTCGATGAATTAGTTGACTACTATTAATTTTATTATATGGATTAGTTGAACACTATTAATTTTATTATTAATCTTGGAATAAAGTATGTGGACAAATGAATGGATAAGAAATGAAAATAGGTTGGATACTTTTGAACATATATGAATTAGTTGACCACTATTAATTACGCCGTAAGGCGTTATTATTTGAAAACAATTTTGCTGATGTGCATCGTGTCATAATGTGAAACCCTTAGATTATATGTTAGACGATTAAAACATTTTCAACCCTTGATAGAAAAGTTAGTTTACAATGCAGTTATGAAATATAGAAAATGAAAAAGAGAAAATGTAGAAGGTAGGGCATTGAGCGACTGGTCGGATTTTAGAGAAGCTTCTGGGATTTCAGAGAAGCAATGTCTGCGCCTCACAGGATCGATTCTGGTGCAAGCAATGGGGTCAGAGGCCCCGCAATACAGAAAACGCAGCTGAAGAATTCTGCCAAATTGAATGACGATAAATCTAGCAGTAGCAGGAGTTGGTTTCCCTGATTGGAGGTCGGGTGGGTCTCAGCAGCTGCGCATGAGACTCAACCTGCAATGGCAGGGCTTTCATATGAGGTGGCCCAGGATCGATTCTGGTGCAAGCAATGGGGTCGGAGGCCCCGCAATATAGAAATCGCAGCTGAAATTGCTGGTATTGTTGGTTATTTCCCTTCATCGCAGTTAAAATAGCTAACAATATGCCTAGGGAAAGCACAATAATAGGGCATTTTTTGGTCCAATTTGTTAGGCCTCTACCGCTCCCTTGTGGGTGCGGCTCTCAAACATCCCAATCCATGTCCTGGAAAAGGATGGATTCTGCATTTCACTCGAGTAGACGGCATTCAAAAAATTATTGCGTTCCAATAACCCATGCTCTTGAACTGTATAAGTTTTCTTTGCAGGTTTGGCTCAGTTATCAGGTAATTTGCGAACCCAGTTGGGTTTTTCTCCTTCTCTCTATAAATTTCATGTGTTGTGTTTCTTAGCTTCTTTCATTGATCTTCTCTGTTGGGTTTTATTTGTAGATTATGCTCGGTGCTGCTTCTCTTCATTCATTGAACTTTCAAAGCAATCTCTCACACTTGGGTTTCGACGCATTTTTCTCTTCAACACCATCAGCTTCCTGCTACGTGATCTTCTCTACTTTTATTGGACTTTCATTTATTGAACTTTCAGAGAAATCATTGACAGGCTTTCCTGTGGGGATTTGGTCATTCTCAATTGATTCACTGGGATATCCAGTTTCTGGGATATTTGAGTTTTCTCTCGACAAATTTATTTGTTAGACTTTCAAAGAAATCGTTGACAGGCTTGTTTGTAGGGATTTGGTCATTCTCAATTGATTCACTGGGATATCCAATTTTTGGGAT